>JAIPRN010000728.1:0-68652 GCA_025469175.1 Geopemphigus sp. TES_GeoC_2020
TATATATATATATATATATTTAATGAAATTCGTCTCTTAAGAACTGAATGTGTTTCTAGATCCGGCGACGTCGTTTCAGTTTATCACTCACCCGTGCACCGATTGAAAAAGGGATATTTATAAAACAAAACAAAAAAGTATTTTGAAAAATATGAAACGTCACTTTTTACTCGGCCATAACTAATCGTTGCCGTTTTAATTTTGTTATTCGTTCGTTCGTATACCAGTGAGATTAAAACAAAAATAACAGCGCTTATTTGTCAGGGCATATGTAATTAATATATACGGTGCCCTCTGGATTAAGCGTTAACAACATAAATAGTACGCGCCAAAAGGTAAACGAGAAAATGATGATCGAAAACAAAAACGGATAACCTCTTTATGTGTGCCAATACGTTGAACATTAAAAATACTACAAAACCAAAGCTATTTGGATCCAGTGAAGTAATATGTGCGAGACGAGGTCGCCAGCATAATGATATGTACATCATAATTGTCAACACGGTTATCGTAGATATTAATTTCTACGCTGAAAACATACATTACGCACGAATATTTTTTAGTTTTTTTTTAATAAAAACGAACCGACACTCGATCCCTTCATAATACCGACTACATTATCCAAGAATAACGAATTACATAAACATAGATAAACCGTACTTGGACGCGAAAATTAACTTACAAAAAACGCGTAAACACGCACAACAGACGACGATCGCATCGGATAGGATGTTATCGAAACGAAATTAATAAAAACTGATAGATTAAATCAAAGAACGAAACATTGTACCGCAATTTCACGCTCAACTTAAAAGGAACAATTTCATCGATACCAAAAGGAACCGACACGAAGTATACAATTTTAAAGGCAAACGTCGACGATAATTTAAATACCGAACGCGCCGACTTCTACATCGGCTTTGGTTATCCGACCTATCACCGTTTTCTGATTCTGTAAAAGTTACATACACATAAACATTTCACCCTAAGCCGTTAAATTTATTTCGTTTCCTAGTCAGTGTGCGCGCACACTCCGGCTACGAGCCGCAACTCTTGAACAAATCAGTATTCCGAAGGACGGGTTCATTTTTCCATACGAACGTTTCTACGTTTTGGCCCGTTTAACATTGACGGCGAATTGGAGGAAGCGGAGTCACCGACCCGATGTTTTTACTCAATCCTCTTGCACGACTTGTTACGTCTTCAGACTAAAGATATTAAATACGGTCGACGCGAGGTAAGTGATCTTTGTTATTCGTTCTGTTTTATCGTTCATCGATTTATTCGTTTATTTAACTATTGTTAAAAGGTACCTTTTCAACTTATTAACAAATTCCCAAATAATTTTCGAAATCACGACCCCGAACGTCAATAACTCATTAAATAATGAAACGGCACTCCAACTTTCCCTCCTCGCTCTTCGTTTATTTCCCGGTAGATCCGATACGTTTCTGTACTTATGCTGGTCTCCGGGGGGGGGGTTACCTGTCAGGTGCGCGTAGGCGGATTATTCGTAAAACGCGTGTGCGCGTATTTAATACAAAAATCGTCCTCACGCTCCTAATTACGAGCAATTGCGTCAATCGTCCAATTCCTCGTGCGCGTAATGAGACAAAGTAGGGCGCGATAACGACTTCGTAACGACTAACGATCGTTCGTATTACTACGCGTATCGATTATATCTCGAAGAAAAACGCGCGATTCGTACGCACGATTCATCGCGAATGCGAAACACTCGACTACAACAATTCGAACAACTACCGTGCCCCGTGCCGGGATACCGTAGGAAATATACATTTTCGCGTAAAGCTTTGCCCGAGAAACGTTTATTTGCGGACACTGGTTACGGAAACCAACTCGAAATATAGTGGCGCGAGAAAACCCTTTAGTTCCCGTTGAAACGCGTGTAACGGCGAAACATTAAAATTCAATTTCGACGTTCGTACGTTCCATGGGCGAATTATTGTCCAAAACGTATACGCAAATTCGTCGTCACGCGTTTTAATAGAACGTCAACGAAAATTTCGGTCGGTCCATTTTGGCTTCAACGGCCGTATTCGCGAACGAACGCTTTTACTTGTTTCCCCTGTACCCGTGTAAGGTCGACCGCCGTTGCGTGACACCCGTGACGCGTAACCGCTTCCTTAACCCCGAACGCGACGATAATATACGGTAATTTCGCTTCGTACGCGCGATTTAACGTTAAGAATTCGCGAATCGCGAACAATTACTATTTCAAATTACGCGATATCGCGCGAATCAGGCGTGAAAATATTCTCTCATTGTCCGTCAAACGAAATTATAGCGTTTTTCGAAACGCCGGGACCCTGAAATTGTACCGTACACAATCATTACGTCATTGTGTGGCGTAATTAAGAATCGGTACCGACGTATGATGATGGGGGGAGGGGGGATATAAACGTCGCTTATACATATTCGATAGTTTTACGTTAGCACGTTCGTTTAATATATCTACGTTTAGGTATTGTCTTTATCATTTTTTTTTTTTTAACGGAATACGAATATTTGCTTTTTCCGTAAACGAATTACTTACCATTAAAACGGTCATTTTTGCACTGCTCGTACTTTTTACGACAAACTGACACAAAACCGAAACAAACCTTCAGGGAAAACGCACCCAAAATGTTCGTCTACCCGTCTCGAGATTTCCACCGATAACGACCGGACGACCAATACGTTTTCGTTACTCGTCACGCGAACGTTCGGTGGTGTTTAGAAAACCAATTTGCGTTCGTGTTACGGGCGAGACCGACGACACAACGCCCGAAATATTCGATTGTTGCAACGTTGCACGTATTACAAGAGAACGTTACCCGATCATTTTGTTTTCTCCGCGACGTAATATCGTCGTAATACGTTTATCCGTTGTACTCGTGCCCCTACGAGTGTCGAAAATCGAGTCTGACGCGTTTTACCGTAGAAAGAACGAATATCGATTATTGGATTCGTTTTCGTTAAACGCTCGCGATATTATAACTCGTAGATAGAATCGTTTGCGGAGATAATGGGAGACCGGTCGTCGTGATAAAGACACGGACTTGTATTCCAAAAAATAAAATGTTACTTAACAGATAGATATAGTAAAGAGTATTTTGTAAATCCGTAATAATAATCCGACGCTTTATTCGGTGAGAACGTTTTTATTCTCGATTAAACAAACTGCGCCGAATGTATAAATATAAAAGCGTAACACTCGCGATTATCGTAACGAATAGCACCGGAACACATAAAGCGAATCAAACGTCCTTCGACGTTTTCGAATATTTCATAAATACTGGATACTCGAAAAACTAAAAACGTATTCGTAATAATACTTCACAATACCTAATCCTACGTCCCTACACTATCCGCCATAACCTTTTATAATTTGTTTAACATTTACGACGTATTCGCGTGTCAGTTACCAAAGGTAACCGACTTTATATCGAAATTTCGTCGTGAAACTTTTGCGACGGGAGAAAGTGTTGCACGAGATTAACCTGGTTACGCGATTTATCGAACCAATTGAATAAAAGCACGGCCACGTTTCTAACGAATATCGTCGAAATACGTTAATAGCGTGAAAGTTCGTGTAGGTATATATTTTTAGATTTTAATTTAGTTAAAATAACGTGGAAGGTCGGACGGTCGAATAATTGTCGTCATAAGATAACGAGAAGGTTAGTGTACCTATAGCGAAAAGCTAATTATAATTTTCGATGGTTTTTATTAACGTCCGACTTTGACGATTTGTTTTGTTTTTAAACGTTTCGAACGCGAACAATTGAATTACATTTTCTTTTCACGGTTTCTGGTAATTCGCCCGTACGTTTGTTATTGTAAAAGATGTTTTGTTTACGAAAATTACAAATTGCCGATCGGACACACACACACTCGTTGAATATTTAAAACGTCCCGTTTTCTAAGATTATTTTAGCGCGTTAAACATATAGAAAATACGATAATACGTTTATTAACGTCGGAAAACATATTCGGACGGATCAGTATCGGTAACGAGCGTCGAAAACCGTCGACAAGACTACGATCGGCGTGTACTTACGTACGAAAAGTATAGCGCGATTCTTCAATCTACAGAAACGGTAAACGTTCGGCCACGACAATTAATCGTCGTTTCGTGCACGAATTACCTACACAAACGACCGTACGTACGTGTAATAGAGCGAGCGAAACAATACGATTCGCTACCAACTTAACAATAATTATGTCCATTACCGTATTCGTATAACAATGTTGTTCAGTAGTTACGTCCTAAAACTGATTTAAACCGACATCCCTCTCCGGCTTGAAGCCGCGTTGTGCGTAACGTGTCGAACGCAATTCGATCGAAAGGCGTCAACCATTTATGTTCCGAAATCGCCGCCGGCTAATTCGAAGTTCGGGCGGATTATTTTCGACGAACTTTCGCGTCAACAACGAGAACAGTGTCCGCACACGCGACGCGGCGTACGTTTTGTTTAACGCGAGACGGTACGAATTCGATTCGCGGTCCGTTATTGACGGTGTTCGGTTTGAATACGCGCGTTCGAAATTCGAAAGATCATTCGCGAACGGCGCCCGCGACTCTTTCGGCGCTATTCTTACGCGAATTTCGCCGTTTTCCTTTTTCGCGTCGCCGGAACGTGTTTTAAACAATGTGCGCCATTAGTTAAAAATACACCGCGCTATTTACAAGGCGTTCGGTCTTCAAGATTACGCTACTTAAAAACTACAGACGTCACGGACGTGTTTATTACCGAGGGAAACGTGGTCGGCCATTAAACGTTTAATTTTTAACGAAATTACTCGACGCGTTTACTTCGAGTTGCGACTTTATTTCGAGGTGGCTAAATTAAATAAACGACGACGAACGAGAAATTCAAATACCGTCGCGTACTGTTTGTACACTCGATAGCGCCCGAAATAACGTTAGCGGAATACTACGAATATTTAACGTAATACAAGACGAATCTCGTGCTGTTTGCCGGGTACGTTTTTTCAGCGCCGATTTTCGATTTCCGCTGTAATCGACGAATATAAGGCGACATTTTTATTTCGCCTCGCTCGCTCGACAATTATTCCCGTTAATCGGCCCGGTTTTCGAGCTAAAAGCAAAAGTAAGTAAAGATCCCGGCAGGAGCCAATCGGTTTTTCGAGTTGCCGCGGTAAAAAAACTCGCGCGAAAATGTAAAATTAGGAATTTGACGTCAACTCGCAATTTTTCTGACCTACTTAAAACCGTAATGCGACGATCGACGCGCGTGAACAACGTTCGCCTTTCGTACATTATAATAATAGAACACAATTTATTAGGTATAATATAAAATTAGATTAAATCGCGCTGGAGCGGTCGCGGAATTTTAACTATGGCCACTGTGTGGGGGCCGCGTAGCGATAAGCTGGACGAAAAACGTTTACGTTCGTTTCGATCGTCGGAACACAAATATAAACAGTTTAGTTCACCAAGGATTCGTTGAGATTTTTTTCGCTCTTTTCGAAATTTTGTGTTTTTACTTCTGAGCGAAACGAAGAACGCGTTATTTTTACAACCAAGTGTTTTTTTTTTATTAGTATTTCGTCTGTGGACGACTTTTTTATGTAAAAATAGTTATCCGTTGACCTTGACCGCGAGTTACGGAAGTTTTGATAAAATCGCGAAAAACTCGTAAAATTTTCGACATATCCGTTTTAGGTGTACGCTTTTTTCCTAATTTATCGTCCGTAAGTTTCACTCGAATTTTTAAACGTTTTTTAAGCGTGCTACGTTTAAATTTCGAAAACTTACAAAAATAACGATAAACGAAATTTTACTTAGATTCGTTTTTCGAACGATTTATGGGTTTTTTTTTGTCGCTTTAAAATTTGAAAAGAATAATTCTATTCTAACAACATCCGATCGATAGTGATTTATTCGAACCGATATCCACAGCGACTCGTTGTTTTTTTCGCTTGTTTTGTGTCCAATTATTTCGCCACGTAAAAAGACAGTCTGTCCAACCTTTTTGGAACGTTACAGATCGCAAAAAATAAATCGTATTTCTTGATATAAAAACGTCGAAAAAAAAATAATATTACGCTTTTTCGGTTTGTTTACGCTAAACGTGACGGTTAATTTGGATTTTTCGTATTGTACTCGCTTAACGGATTGTCGACGCAAAAACCTAGAAATACTAAAGAAAATAACGACGCGCGTCTTCTTCTCGTATGTCTTTAAAATAGTCGACAACTTGAAAACGACCGAGAAAAAGGGCGCGTACAAAAATCGTTCGGGTTCCGATTAATCGTAGAAAAAAAATGCCATCCCGTTGGTGCACGAGCGCGGTACATTATCGACCACCCGGAAACGCGAATACGTACATAGTAGCGACCGTAAAATAATTATTCGCTTTATAGTGCGAATTGTTAGGGGTACTCGTCAATATGCGCGGCGTCTACTCCGACCGTGTCGTATTTATTACGAAGTGAATTATGAACCGACGCGCGATACTGGCGTCCGTTCCGTTCCTTATTCAAGTCGTCGATTAAGCGTCGCGAATCTTCCGCGTGTACGAAAGCGAACTGCTGGACGGACTGTTTCCGCGTGGTCCGGACGAATTAATCCTTTTACGTATTTGACCGCACGCCGACGACGCTAAAGGTAAAATAAATACGTCCGCGTTGTGTTTGTTGAACAGTCCGGTTCGTACGAACGTGTGCGGAACGGTTTATATTTTCTACCCGCCGAGTTCGGTTGAAAATTACTCGTTACGTATGCCGGTATTCCGTTAACAAACTCGTGTCGTCGATTTACCGATGTTTTTACCAAGCGTATTCTTCGACTCGAATTAAACGAAAGAACAATTTTCGTATTTATTTCGTAGGTTAGGTTTGGTGGGCAGAAGGAGGCCGCGCGACCATCAGGTCGCCGTGTGTTTCGTAAGGGGCGATACTAGTGCTCAATCATCGCCCCCCCCTTCCGCGCGTATATGCAATCATAAGGAGGGCGTGATTCAGAGACTGGCGGTACACCTTCCGGATCGGACGATCGTCGTTTCGTTTTTTGTAAAATGAACGACGGCGACCCACGGGCCTGCAAAAAAAAAAATAAAAAAAGATTAGGTCAGTTTAAGTTATTACGCGTATATTTTCGAGTCCGGGAAATTATTCTATTCTAACGAAGCGGTTTTTGTTTAGTTATAGGCAAAAACGGCGACAAGGGGGATATCGCGGTTTTCCGATAAGTAACCGAAACTAACGCACGAACGTAAAACGTGTACACCACGGCGATTAACATTTTCCGGACATTACGTTTTTTTTACTACCTAACGCGCGGTTCTCGTATTTTATTATTTTTTGGCACCGGCCGTATCGTATGATTTATATTAAGACCGTACGTATACAATAAACGGTACGCGCGTACTTAGAGCGTCGAAAAAGTATCGCCAAGGTCGCCGTGTTTCGAACGTGCTTTTAACCCATTCGTGTCTACCCGTGTGCGTATTACATACGGTGTACGTCGCGTCCAAGCGGGCGAAATAACTAATCGCTTTGTTACGATATCCTGACGGTACGCGGGGGCCGCCGGCTATTAAAAAATCGGCGCGAACACGTTTCCGTCGCGTTCATAGAAAATACGCAATAGCTACATCGGTATGTCCGTCAGTTTTTTGCCCCTATTCGGAAAATGGTCTTACTCATACGCGACAACGACACTATCATCGACACGTGCGTAATTGTTTCGTGACGTGTCGTCGTGGTACACCGTCGTTACCGTCCAATATTTAGCCCGCGCGTAACTTTATACGTACCCTATTCGTCGACCCGAACGTCTCGGAAACGATTAATTCGTGCTCGCGCTTATATATATATATATATATATATATATATATACGCCGGTAACGGTGGACATCGTTAACGAATTATAGATATCACGTTTTTTAGTAATTTTTTTTAACCTAACGGTGGTTTTTACTTATTTCTCGACTGGTTCGAGCGTTCATACCGTACGTACGACTTAACGTTTTACTGATCGCGATGCACAGATTGATTAGCGCGCTAGAGACGCACTTGTCCGTCGAAGTTTCAAACATTCGCGTTGTTATAGTCGCGGCAATTGAAAAACCGGTTTAAACGCCGAAACGACTATTTTCGTGGCGTTTAAACGTTAGAATAACGGGGAACGTTTTCCGAACTTCGAGTTTCGCTCAAAACGAATTTGACTGGAAAATAACTGTTAAAAATACGGCGTACGAATATAGTTATTTCCTCCCGGTAATTTTTAATAAATCGTTTTAAACATTTAAAAAACGCAGGTGCGTCTTGACTAAATACTTATATAACTTTAAAACGTTTTTAACAATACGTTAGTTAATTTTAAATTTTCGCCTATTAGGTATGTATTATGTAGACGTTGTATACTGACGTTAATTTTAATTAATAATATTATCGGAATTATCTAAACAAGTCTAAAAACAACCTTATTAACGACCATTTAATATACCTAATTTCTGAAAGGTTAATTATTGGGTACGTGCCAATCTCGTATTATTTGAAAATGTATTTTTCATTTACAGGTACACGTGAATTCGGTTCTTTTTTAAACGTAATAAAGACAAACGATTACTTTTAAATGTCAGACGCAACTAATTTATGTAGTTAGGAAAAGATACCTTTCCAAAGTGTCATATTTATAAAGAAATAATTAGAACGTAAATTATTTCTAAATTTTAAATGTTGTAAATTATAATCATAGTTCAAATTTTGAAAAACAAAACGTTTAAATACGTACAATTTATAACATATAGTATTACCAAGACAGGTTAGTTAATATTCCTAACTAGTTAAAATTAGAATATTCAAATATAAATAGTAATTATATTTACAATTTTCACGAAATGATTTAAATTAGAAATAACTTGATTAAAACATCAACAAAGTTGGTAAAAAATAATTCAGATATTGTTTTTTAAAAACGTCCAAAAAAATTCTACAATAAATTTCGATTAGGAATACCTAATATATATATAAGAAAACACTTAGTGGAAAGATCTATTAAATTTCAAATGTAAGCTTTTGCTTAAGATATTTGTTAAAAATGTTGGTAACTGCAAGGTCTGTATTACAAATCAACATTTGAATGTGTTAAATTGTTACGTTAAATTAAATATTATATAATTTACGTAGCAAATTAAAGTACAAGGTAAATATTTTGATTTACGTATCGTAACTTCTTATTCGTTTGTAATTTTTGTTTTAAATTTAAAATATATACATAACCTTGTAATGAATGACTTGTGCATAACATTTGGTATAGAGAACTATTTGTCAAGCAGTTACTACCATCATGTATGTTTGCGATTCATTCTAATAACAAATGAATAAGCGTGTTTTTACTTTATACATAAATGATTAATATGTGGATGTAAATACAGTTGTTTTTAAAAGTATTCATCAGAAAATGTAAAATTGAACTATTAATTTTCATTTAATCCAACAGAATAAAAGTCACGCTATAATCAATATATATATTAAGTTTTACCGAATAATAATTTGTGTTGGAATAAAAATAAGATTAAACATATACTCTGTAACAATGTATATATTCATTTAAATTTTTTTATTTATTTTTAGTGAAATTTAAAAATAATTTTTGTTTTGTAATACATTGTAGAATCTAAATACTAAGACATTTTGTCCATAAAGTATGGTAATCCATTATTGGCCAAATGTTTGGTCATAACTTCAACTCCAGTGTCAGTAACTAACAATGTTTGTTCAAATTGTGCCGATAACAGTCCATCGACCGTCACAGCTGTCCAATTATCTGGCCAACTCTTGTCTCGCCAACTACCTGAAATGACGGAATAAAGCGCGATTATATAAATATGTTTAGGTATTGATCGAAAAAAATAAATACTAATAAATATTAAGATTCGTTTTGGGCATAATTAAATATTTTTGGTGTAGTAAATAAACGGTTGTTTTATACTTTTTTAGGGCAATTAAATCAAATACCTAATAGAAATAAAAAAATATTTTTATTTGCAAACATAATTATTCCACAAGGTTCTAACTAAAAATGTTCACCTAAAATGATAAACTGTAGTATTACTCATATTATTTAAATATTAAAAATTGTTAATGACTGTAAATGTGTAACGTTCTTTAAATTTAGACTACTTAGAAACTATTGATATTAATATGTTAAGTGTTGTAAAATATTTTAACACAATTTTCTTTTTTAATTTCATTTTATTATAGTTTTACGTTTAATTTATTGTATAAAATTATGTATAAATTTTAAAATTTAACAATTAGACTAATACAATAATTTTAACAAATAAACACTATAAAGTAGTTATTCAAGTATTAAAGTCTTAATCATGTAAATTCTAATTTGTAACACACAATTGTTATTTTTTAATGTATGCAATTAAATTCGGCTTGGTCTATTCCTAATGCTCAATTATATGATTACTTACCTTGTGATATCATTGGCTCAATAGTGAATGTATGTCCAGATTTCATTACACCGACAGCTTTGTTTTCTAATACATAAGAATATAGAATTAATTAAATTTTATGAAAATATTATATGGGACTTACTAGCATAATGTGGGACTCCAGGAGACGTATGGAATAATTTATGGATACCATGACCACAATAACTTCTTACAACAGAAAACCCATTAGCTTGAGCATGTTTTTGTATAATATTACCAAGCTCTCGATATTTTTCACCCGGGTGCACTGTAGATCAAAGAAAATATTTAACAGATTTGAACATATAACATAATAAAATATCATAAAGTTGTTTTACCAGCTTTTATGGCTTTTTCTAAACATTCCCACGTAACTTTTACTAATTTTCGTGCAGTATTTGACACATTACCTATTAAAAATGTATCATTCAAATCCCCGTGATATCCTCGATGATATACAGTAACATCAACTGCAAAATTTATATGTATAAATTATTGGAATATATAATAATAATTTTACAAACCATTGCAAATGTCTCCATTAACTAAAGGCCTCATGTCAGGTATTCCATGGCATATAACTTCATTTATTGACGTACAACATGATTTTGGATATTTATAATAATTTAACGGAGATGGGTAACATTCTCGTTCAATGCACGCTTCATGCACAACTCTATCAATTTCATCTGATGTTACTCCAACATCAATCATTAATGCTACTTCATCCAACACTTCTCGACCAAGCTTTAAAAAAAAAAATTACATTAGGTACATAAAAACATTCACGTTTTATACTTTCTACATAAATAACACAATAGAGATAATAATTGGAATACTATCAATTTGTTAATTGTAATATATTACCATATTAGTACATTTTTTATTATTTTATTTGCATTGTTTTTTACCTTACAAGCAATTTTCATATCTTCTTTTTCTTCATCATTTAAAACTTTAATAACTGAAGATAATTTTACCAATTGTTCACCTAATGGTATACCCTCAGGATGATCCGCATAATCTGGTCTTGGTATATGGTCAGGAACAGTACGTAGAGGAGATGTTTTATGAGGTCGCAATGATCCTAATGACAAATCAATAATTTTTATAATTAAAATCATTTTAATTTATAAGAAATTTTCACGAGTAGTTAAAAGATATTACATTATAGAATAATTATATTATTTAATATTAGAATTGTATATGCTTATGTATAATGGTTGTTAATATTATTTATTAAAAATTAAGTATTTGTCTGTTATTATCCTGCCATTGAACATAAGTCCTATTACCTCGTCAAACTAAAACTTACGATAGTCTATGTCATAATTTATAGTCAATAATTACGTAATAATCGATATTTAATTATTAAATATCGTATTTTATTTAAATGTAGCCAAAATAATTTTTAAAAATACTTACACAATTTTGTAATTTTAAAATGTACGCAATTTTAATAAAATAATTAAGTAGTACTATTGATTAGTATTTTTCTGTTTATAAATACTAGTATTATTCTATATTAATACTAGTATTAGTCAAATCAGAATCTTAAATTATGTCAAACTTTTAGAGAAATCACATATTCAACATGAAACAGTTATATTTTAGTTTTTATTTTATGGAAATTGTGTATTATTAAAACTTACAAGATTTATTCCATTATTGGCTAAAATATGCTTGTACGATGAAATGTGCTTTTAAATTTTTTTTTCGCTAAACCATAAATAAAATTTTTTTTTTTTTAAAATTTTAATAAACTTATTAGATAACATTTTTTAAGCTTTATAATTACAAAAATTGAAATGGTATAATAAATATTCAACTATTTGATCATTGATGGCATACTATTGGTTGTTAAATATAATTATTGACTATAAATTGGGGTTTCAAATATGTAAGAGTTGGTAGTACGATAACACATACGAAAAACAAAAATTATTTACACCTAATAAAATGAAATACAATAAACCTGTAAAAGGATAATCTGGCCATGGATTATATGGTTCATTAATTCCATTTGACGTATTTTCTGAAACAAAAATAAAAATATGAGGAAATAAAAATATTTAAAATAACGAATAGTATAACTTACGGACAACTTTATGAATAGCTTTATGTATGGACCAATTGCCTTTAAAACATTCCTAAACAAAACATTCAAATAAAAATATATTAATCGAATAAACTCGGATTTACAGATATTAAAATTAAAAACTATTACAAAATTAGATATACCTAAGAAGTTTTTAACCTTTAGTTTTCTTGAATTTTGTCATTTTTTTATTAACAAGAAAATGTACATTTACCAATTTAACTAACAAGAATGAATAAATAAAGAATAAATATATTACATATTCTGTCCAAAATTCGATTTACCTTTTTCACTTTGAAACCAATACTTAGTGATGTATTGGTAAGAATAATATAAGAATAATAGGTATAAAAAGGTCTATTTTATACTCGATATTGGTAGGTCGTATTGTTTACGACTATTATATCCTCTTTTTAACCTCACTTTTTAAAAAATACTCGACATCTCCTAAAATATTCGATAATTACGTCGAGAACGTCTTACGCGAGTACTCGTACACGATACACGAAAACGTTCGAAACACGTTAGGGCAAAATTACGGGTATTTATGTGGAATGTCCGAAACGAGAATTGATTCGACAGTTTCTCGAAATCACGAGAACTCCGTGAGAAATTCGCAACACGGGTCAGGTACGAAAAAAAAGCGTTGGCGAACGTGCGGCCCGATCGTATCGGGCGTCACGACGAAACGCCGTGTTCGACACGAAAGCGCCTAATAAAGATCGACCACCTATCGTCATTATTTCGGAAACACTCGCCTGTGAACAAAAATAGGAGCCCGGAATATTGAGTTTAATGCAAGTCGGACATTGAAGGTTCGCTGGCGCGTCACAACCGGCTGTCTCGCACGTTCTGTTTGCCATCGACGTCGACATATTTGGGCGAAACGCGACTGTCCCTATTTACGGTTTATTACTACTATCGTCCGTTACGCCGACGACGATCGACGTTACCGATTGGACCGTTGTAAGCGTAAACGAACGAAACGATTTATTTACGCGGAACGGACGGATATTATCGATCGCGGTACACGGGACCGTGGCGGACACACATAAATCATACGTTCACAAATCGGGGAACCGCGAGTTTGTTGGATTGCCACAACGTGAAATGTGATATTGTCGTTATCAGTCGCCGCGGCTCAGCAGCTGACGTACTTTCTCATCAGGTTATCAACATTTCGATTTCCCAATAAACGTAATAATAATAGTAATGGTAATAATTCCCCGTTACATTACCGAACGCACGTACACACTTTGTTTACAACGATCGTCTGGCCCTCGGTACGTTTTCGTCGGATCAGTAGTCGTATTTTGTCCGGTGTTTTCGGTTGGTTTCTCTTGTCCGCTGTGTCGTTGTACACTTTCGCGCGCGCGCCAACATGAACGTGATCCCGAGACTCGGTAGGAACGTCGTCGGCACACTCGGCTTGGTCCACCTGACCAAAAAGTACGCTACGCCGAGTACGACTCCGTCGTCGCCGAATCCTCCGCCCGTCAACCCGAGCGTAACGCCTTCGTTCAACTCAAGTACATTCACGTTTGGCCACGGCGTTTTTAATATTTTTTAATTAGTAATTAAATTCCCCGGGAGGGTCGTGTCGGGATTTTATTTTTAAGCCACCGGCGTGGACGAAATTTTCGATAATACAATTTTCGAAAATTACGTAATCCCGTAATAGTACCTTTCACGAGTTCGACGTGTATAATTTATTTTACCGAATTATTGTTATTATTATTTTCTAATAACCCGATCTACTTAAATTTTTAAATAATTTATCTAATATACAATTCGTCCAGAGTTTAGTCTAAGGCTATTTCTTAATCGGCCGTCCGAAATTATTTTTTCGAAAATAAAAAAAGAATCCAATATTTACAATCGCGATTGATAACAAATACGTCTACGTGTGGTTATAACCGCTAATTGTGTAATATATACAAGTCTATGTGATCATACGTAACCACTAATCATTGACGTTGATATTATAGTATTATTAAAAAAATAATAAATTTAAAAATCAATTCATAATAATATTCGCAGTTTATTTTGAATATATTGTATCGTTATTTCAATATTTCAAAATTATTGTACACTATGGTTATTAATTTTTCAATCAAATTACTGGTATAGTTACGGCCTAATCATGTTCCATGATCGTGAAACAATTTTGACAACTTGAAAGTTGATTTTTCATTATACAAATAATTATTTCAAAAGTAAATATACAAACTACACTTAAAAACAAGTTCTATATTTGTTAATTATTAATAATTAATATGGTAAGTTAAATGTTTAAGTATAATTGTTTCAAGACTTTCGAACAATATATAAAAATTATCCATAATATATATATATACATACGATAAATTATAATTCATTAATACGGGTCATAGGTTAAATTATATAGGAAATTATCTATGGATAATCATAAACAGTGACAAAAGTCAATAAAACGTTATTGTTCTATTATATTCTCTACAAATTTGACGTGTATTATACTGAGGCCATAATTAGATTATTCGAATAATATTAACGTCCAATATGTTTTCTATTGTATTATTCTTTTTCTACCGGTATGAAGTGTGTATTCATTAAAAAGTATTTTCGTTCAAACATTTTGTAAATGAGGTCAAGGAAAATAAACACGGTTTTTACAAGGACTTTAATCACTATTTGTGTTATTAATACTTTATTAGCTATGGTTTAGACATAATACTTAAAAACTAATCTAATACATTATATTTTGTTTTGTAGTTGTACAAATGCAATATGTTCACCATGATTTTATATACATATTGGTTACATACATATCATCATTTCTTAAAATAAATCAATCCATTATGTTGTTGCAATACTAGTGTGCAGATAATATTGGTAGATTATGTATATTTATAATCAACTGGTAGGTGTTTGATGTATTTTTCCCTAGAACAACACGTTTGTTTTTGTTCTTATAATTATAGGACATTTACCTATCTTATGTTTTTCTTATAATTGGCTTTATAGAAGTAAATAACCAAAGTCTATAATTGTAACAAATTTCTACACTATCGCGGTGAAACATTTGTGTTTGGGTATTACGTATTAAACATATAATATATATGTTTATGTATCGATAATTTATTGTAACTTCATAAAGAGTAATTGTTTATTTTAATTACTTTTAACGTTTTTAGATGTCAAATATCCGCTTACCGACTTTAAGAAACTGATGTGTGTATGGGCTAAACGGTATTCTTCAGTAAAAGATGTTCCAGATCATGTTAAGTAAGGATAGTTTAAACATTATTTATTTGATTTTTATTGCTTCCACTTTCATTTATGTGAATTAGTCAATTGTAGGCTTCGGCATTTTATATATTTGACCTCGTTTTATTGTTATGTGGTTAAATTTTTATATGATTTTTATTTTGACTAAATTTGAACTAAACGATAGATTTATTTAATTTAAATTCGTAATGTTCAATCATTAATTTGTATAATTTTAACTATATTATTACGCATATTTTTAAACAATTTTTTTGTCCCGTCTATTTAATTTTCATTTTACAAGTACAATTAAATATTATCTGTATAATGTGTTTTGTACATTCCCCATCCCATAATTGTACATTGTTTCACTATAGCAGTTTAAATTATTATAAAAATGTTTTTTAATTTCGTTTTAGCCCCGAAGTATGGAACAAAGTGCGATCTATTGTACGAATCAAATTGGCTAACTACACAATGCTTGTAATACTTATGGGCTGTGTTATGATGGTGGTAACGGGTAAGAGAGCCCGAAACCGTGGCGAAACAATTATGCAAAGAAATTTGGATTGGCATCAAAAGTATACCGAGGGCGACGAAGGCCAAAAGAATATTAGTGTATTTGGAAAATAGAATAGACAATCGATAGATTTAAAAAACGAAATTGACAATTTTTGTCGTTTTAAAATAATCTTATTTTTTTAATTGTTCTTAAATGTTAAATTGTGTAACCATTATTGTTTATAGTTGTTCATTTTTACAAGAAAATTATTTAGTTATTTAGTTTTATTTGTACGAAATTATATTGTTTATAATAAATTTAATATATAATATACATAATACTTTCATTTTATAAATTATCGTTTAAAAATTTTGATAATTAATAATAGTGGACTAAAAATTAGGAACATAATTATTATTCGCTTTATTTATTGTTTGCTCGAATAATTAATCATTAAAGAATATTAAACGAATATATAAAGTAAAGTGTCTTAAATATTTATTATTAAGACGGATATCTGTCCAAGATTTTTTAAAGCGTAATTGGTTTAAGTGATATTCTCTGATGTTTTGACAATGTATCTTACATTATTGCCGACTGTGACAATACAAAACATGGTTAAACAAGTTTTACTTAAATTTTATAGTTTGACAATTATTAAAAAAAATAAGTTACTCGATATTACAAAATTCGTTTTTTTTTTTAAATCAATTTTATAACATACATTTAAAAGAATCAAAGTAATTGTGGCCCGACAATTCTTTGTTAGTATTTTGAACAATAATTTGTGTTCTCTTGTCAGTCTTTTTGATACGGTTTTCAAACGATAGACGATATGAATCTGTAAAACGTATTAATTAAAAATACAATTATCATATCGGATGAGCAAATATTGAAGTTTAAATTGACATTTTCAAACTTCAGAATAATTTATTTTACAATTTGTTATACTTTGACAACGATAATTATCGTAATTATAAGAATTTGCACTCGGAGTTTGAACAGTGATTGCTCTTAGTTTTGTATATTTGTCGAATAGGCATTTATTATAATTTGACAGATACCGATTAGGATAAATAAAGACGTTATTACGGGCACCAATTACGAAGATATGTTAAAAACAAACGCGATCGTACAGAGTGTTGACTGTAGAAATAGCCAAAAGGCTAGCGTTTTTTTTTTTGTTTTTTTTTTTTAATAAATTTATGGAACGGTTATTTATATCTCGGGAAGGCGTCCGAGGTCCAAAAATAATAGATAAATTAAGGTGGAATCGACGCAATAATAAATACGAGAAGATATCTAAAAAGAGTACGTACGAAATCAAAAGGGTCCAGTTTGGACGACGACAATTCCGGCGTGACATAATTCACGGACCGCGGCCGGTAAATCATTTTGTTGGTCGAGTGGGAATCCGTGCGTCTTAATTGCCGAACATGGAAAACGTACGGAAAAAAAACAAATAATAAGATCGTAAATCGTTAAAACGGATTACGAGCCAAATAGGCATAAACCGAAATAATTAATAGACCAGCGATAGAAATCGTATCGAAATAATAACCGAAGACGCGGGAATTATTTCCGTATGGCCGTTTTTATCCCGTTCGAAACGGCGTGGTTCGCCGTCAATATTTGCCGGTAGAACGCCACCGAAGTTGCCGGAGGGATCACGACAGGCTGACGAGGGAGATGAGAGCCCACGTGGGCTATCTTAACCTAGCCGGCTGTATACAACGTCGATTGTACGATTCGTCGATGAATGACGAAGGGATAACGAAGTTGGCGGCGTGCGGACCGGCAAATGTGAGGTGTTCAATTTCCCGAGAACACGCGTCGCGACGAATATAATAACGGGTACAAAAAAAACAATTTGGAAAAACAGCGACGCGCGATCGTTCGTTTTGCTTTTTTTCTGTACGATTTTCGATTCCAACGACCTTCGTTACTAATCAGTACGGTTTTTTTACGTTATTGGCGAATTACAAACGGCGTGAATTCACGCGACGTACGGTTTTCGCGTATTCCCGTGTTTAACGTACCTTATCAAATTGTTCAAACGATTGTATAGTGACCGCGGGTCGCGACCACCACAGTCCCTACATCGTGGGCGAGCACATGGTAATTCGCGTTTTTCGGTATAATTGTGAGTATTAATCGACGTATTTACGTTTTATTGAAAACGATTATACAAAAAGTTTATCGTAATTAACGTTCGTTCTTCGCATCGTCGTCATTCGTTAATATTTATTGACGGCACGAAGTGAGCGCACGATACGCCGTAGAGTGTCGAGTATATTTACGCGGACGACGAATACTATACGGTTACGGTTTCGTGGTAGAACCGTAACGCGGGTGGCGTTTGGTTATAAAGTCGTAAACGCTGCGCGATCCGTGTGGATCGAATTTAGCGATCGAGAGATATTTCGCTAATGTATTCGCGTTAGGACGTTAATTACGCGCGACCGTGGCGCGTGCGAGTGTATCGTTCGCAGAATCGCGGTGGTACGAGCGCGCGTATTTTCAAACGCTTAAAGTCGCTCGAATTTTCGAAAACCGATTTTATCGGACGTTTTTACGACGACGACGACGACGTCGACGACAATGTTGACGCACGCGCGCAGAATAAAACCAGTCGTAGTAAATGCGACGAAAGCTTGGCGCGTTTTTTTTTTTTAATTATTCACGCGATCGTCGGACAAGCACCGTCCTACGGTAAATAACTTTTCCGCTAGTGTTCGTTGCCGCGTTTTCGAGTCGATGAAACGGGCGGCGGGCCTCGGAGTAGCCGCCCAGAGTCGTCGCGTGAAAAATGAACGCGATTTTTCCGAGAGTTTTATTATGGACATATATATATATATATATATATAGCCGAGGAAAAGTCATCGGGTTTACGAGGCGCGGGGCCGTTTTACTCGGTTAACTCGATGGATACGCGTAAAATATACGCCGCGCGCGCCTTGTAAGTTTTTATTCCGTAAAACGGACCCGCGAAAGTACGGTCTTTTATAAGTCGGAATAAGCTTCTTTTCACGTCTACATTCAGTCCCATACACAACAGTATATATATATATATTTAGAGTACAGCTAGGTAAGAAGTGGCCGTAAAACTGTGTACAACGTTCGCGCCCGTTACTATACTGTACGAATACTATACGGGAAAACAAATAGAAAACGCAACGAGCCGCCGTGGCCCGGGACGTTCGTAGACGGCGATTTAAGGAGGTGTAGCGCGTTATTATTTCGGACGCGATAAATCGTTATCGAAAAACCAACGTGGCGGTGGGGGGGGTGGCGGCGAGAAGGGAGGGGTAAAGCGTGGGAACTGACTTCGTAGGGGAAACGGTTCTATATTTAAACGGGCGATTTTGGCAAGTCTTATCGGCGAACACACCGTTTCGTTTATAGACGGACGGGCCATTTTATTTCTGGACCGACGACGACCGGCTATTTCGCTATGCGCGCGCGCGCGCACACGTACGCGTACCGTACGCTTTTACGGCAGTACGCTATTGTTATTGTTGTTACGTAATCGCGTCTCGTGCCGTCCGCGTAAACGTCCAGCCGGTGAACGTGCCATGATTAACGCGAAAATCGCGCGTTCACCACCCCATACGATTTGACGTCGCGTGGCCTCGCGGAAATAACACGTTCGGTGGTCGTATTATTTACTTTTCGTCGTCCGATCGTTACGGGAAAAACGACCGGTAATCGTAACCGACAAATAATGTTGATGGACGTCGATTTCGACGACGGCACGCCGAACCGGTGCACGACACTCGTCTACTACGCGTGGAAGATATTCACGTGCCTGTTCCTGCACGTGTTGCTCGTCACTATGGTCGTGCTGTACTGTTTGCTGGGCGCCATTACGTTCGAACGTCTCGAAAAAGCGCACGAGATCGAAGTGAGAGTGAGGGAGAAGAGAGCTTCCGGCCGTTCGCCAATTACCATATTCATAATGCGTATTACATTAACACGGGTATCGTTGCTTAGTGGGGTCTCGTGCGCCCTTGCCGTACACGACGCCGTATAGAGTTCCGAAACACCTGCGGCCAATGATTTTTAAGGCAGCCCGTTTCGCCTTGTTTGTAAATCCGCCCGAGTTTCGCTCGTAAACTATTTAAAACCCGCGCGCGCAATAAGGGAGACGGTTGGTTAAAATAGGACTCGACCCTACGAATAACGCGAACCGTGGTCCCGGCAAAACGGTTTTCGGTTTTTTTTTTGTTTTTCATAAATTACGCGTCGTTTCTTCTCGCCGGGAACGAGGGCGAATTTCAAATAAGCCCGTTCAAATTTGTTATTTCAATCGCTTCGAACGTCGCCTATTAAATACGTTACGTCGTTAATTATTTACAAGATCGCCCGAACATCCGTTGGCGAGGTAATCTCGTTAATACTATGTATTACGGATTGACGTAATTATTCTCATTAAGTTCGTAAACGTTTATAGGGGGAAATATTGATAGAACGAAACGTCACTTTTTCTGTAATATATACGTCCGCGAGTATGTTCAATAGGAGTGTTTCCGAAGTGATGATTGCAAAACGAACGAAAAGTTATAAACGAACTTCATTTTTAACGTCGAAAGTAATCGCGGGGCCACCAAACCATTTGGGCCCATCCTAACCCACCGCTGGTGTCGCTACTATCGATGTCTTATACAATCACGCGCATAAATGATCGTTACGATTCGACGTCGGGTAATTGTTTTCGCGACGTGGCCGTCCATTTCGCGTAAAATAACGTAAACATTCTTTACACGTTATCGGATTAGATTTTCGTTAATAGATTCGTACCATTTATATTGTCGCGTATCGATTATACGCCCAGCGTATTATAGTAAATATAGCCTATAATAAAAACACGTCGCCATTTCGCGTAAAAGTATCCGTTCGAAACAATCTTTTCGTATTTCCCGAGGTCATCATAACGCGATCGGTTACCATTTCGTGAAATTACTAACTCTTCGTGTAACCAACGATTTCACCAAGTGGCTACGACCTATGTACAATATTTCGTTCGTTCGGTTTCGAATCGAACGTGTGGCGCGATCTTTTTCAAATAGTGTACATTATGTGTCACTTTATTCGCGTTTAAATATAAATCTTGTTTTTTCTCGTCGTGATTATAGTAATAAAAAACAAAAAAAAACAAATCGGGATCTCGTAAAGGCGGTAGTATTCAATTTATAAATAGATTATTCGATTGGATGGCTGCTACTTCGTGTATATAATACACAATAAACGTAACTTTATAATTTTTTTCACATATTTCGAAGCTTTACAATAAATCAAACGCGTTTGTGATAAATTACTTTTTATTATTTTGCGACCGCCTATATACATTTAAGTATACGTACCGGAATAAATATTTTTTTAAAACCGTATAACGTAACACTTTCATATAGTAGTATCATGGACGTATCGTATTTTATAACGATAAAGGCACCTACATCGGGTCTGAAACCCACAATAGTCAATACGAAACTTATTATAGAAGAGTATATAACGTTACAATTATATTCTTTTCGAACATTTTCCAGAATTATCAAAATTGTAACACGTTAGTTAACGTAGTCACTATTTTTCGTAAAATTTATTCAAATTAGTCGCGATTATACAACAATATATGTTCAAAATGTTTATTATATGTACTTTTCATAAACAGGTTTTTGGTATAGTGATTTAGTTATGGTTAGATATACAAATTTCTATCGACTCCAGTGGGATTTTTGCATGATGTAGTTAGGAGTTCACGAGGAAGGAATAACATTTTTTACAATTTCGTGTATCATTCGAAAAGTAAAGAATACCTCGAAATGCAATTTGTTGTCGTCGAATTTTAATATAAATTTTATAAAATATTTATTGTACGTTTTCTATAGTGGAATTTACGCTAAACCTATTGTATTTGACAACTTTTGGATTGTTTTACGTCAAAAAATAATCAAATTTTTCGTTTATGGTTAGTTGTTGACCTGCCACAATGTTTTGAAATTTATGAAAATGCCAATATTTGTTTTGTTTTTTATTAGCGCTGAATGGTCGCTATTGAGTAACAGAAACGTATTTGATTAATATTTAAATTTAAACGAAATTCAATAATCGTTTACAAATCAACGACGTTTTACGTACTTATATTTCTACGTTTCGAAACGGTTATCTTGAGAAGACAAAAACATTTACAGTAATATTTTTCATATTTTATTTCGATAAATTACAATTAAATTAAAAACGCGTTTGTTATAGCGTTTAAGTAATATAATAAAACGAAAAACTCTATCGAACGAAACGAAAGTTATTACGTTTAACAGATCGTTCTTGTGACACTGCGCATAATGTTAATTTGTTCAAGTATCTACAGAACAACAAGGTGAAATCTTACAGAGCTCGAGAATTTAATACGTTTAAACTATTGATAGCTAAATTCCCTTTATTTCGACATTTATTTCCACATCGTCAAATTCGTTATTAATATTTAGTTAGCGTCAGTAATATTTAATTACGCGTTCAGTCGAATATGAAACATAATTGAGAGTAAGAGAATTTATATTAAAATATAATAAGGCGAACGATAATTTTAAAAAAAAATTGTACGCGTAGATGCTTAAATCGTATCAATATATAACTTTCGTCCAAATAAAAATAAATAAAGGTCGACTATTATTGTCTTAGCTCGGCATCAATAACACCATAAATACGTGTAGCAGTTAGTTGTAATGTTTCCTAATATTTTGAACTCGATTTTCGTTAATAACGAACGTTATGATAATAGTTTAAATTGCGAACGATCTAAATAATGAAAAATATATTCTAAATCTTGTAGGGTAATAAATACAAGTCTTAAATAAGTAATTGTTCTCAATTTGTAATTATAGTGTCGCCTTTTTTAATTAAATTGAATCGATAACGATAAATAAAATATTTTTTTTGTATACTCTACATAGTTTGGTATGGTTCACCTTAAATTGAAATTTAATTCGTTTGTCCAATTTCAATTTTGATTTTTAATATAAAACGAAATAAACCTAACTACTCGAAATAACTAACGCGTAATTCTTAGTTTTCGTTTCATCCGGAATATTATCGTTTGTGTTCAATCTTAAAAGATTGAATAATGAACGGCCGGCCTGGTAATAACATATTTCGTGTCAAATTGTGTTATATATCGTACGAATTGGACAATTCAAAAGGACGATTTACGTTCGTTTTTAATTTTGAACAGGAACAATTTTCGCGTTTAATAGTTAAAAATTTGATACAAGATTGAAGATATGTTTTCC
Source organism: Geopemphigus sp. TES_GeoC_2020 (assembly GCA_025469175.1). Classification (NCBI taxonomy): domain Eukaryota; kingdom Metazoa; phylum Arthropoda; class Insecta; order Hemiptera; family Aphididae; genus Geopemphigus; species Geopemphigus sp. TES_GeoC_2020. The sequence goes on from JAIPRN010000728.1 coordinate 23,593, forward strand.
TATAGAAATTAGAAAATTTGTAAAAATCGATTTAATCAAAAACATGTTGTAAGCGTTTAAATTGTCATTAAGGTAAAATTCGTTAATGTTATGCGTAATATTGCGTCGAATCGTTTAATAATTAGATCGGGCTGAGCTATTAATCCTAATTCCCTATGTTACGTCATAGTCTTTAATTACTTGTAATGACCTACTGGCGTGGCGTAGAATTTGCTTTTCGAACGCAGTGACTTACCGTCGTACTAAAATGAAATTCGAAATAATAATTAAATTTTAAAGCGTCCCGTTTGAACCAACTTTTTCAGAATTAGCGAATTTTCTCGTTTATTTTTTAAAACTGACGTGAAATCGAAACGTTATAATCAATATTGTACGTAGCGTATACGTCGATTTTGTACGTAGTTCAGGTGTAGAACGGATGCCGTTTACGGCAAACTTAATTCAAACTCAATTCGAGGAATTCGACTGGAGACTTTCTCTTTAGTTTGGGTCGAAAATATAATAATACGAAGTACCGCGGTAGGCTAATGTCAAACCATAGATTGTAGTAGGCGCTATTTCAATTAAAATTTAAGGAATATAATTTTGAACAAAGTTTGACGGTCTGAACTTACAGTTTTATTATCAGATTAGTTTGAAACGAACGGGGAAAAAAGGTAATATCACAAAAAGTTTCAACGCGGTATTCAGTTCAATGAGAAGTACGAGATTAAATGAGTACTCTCCGTTAAACAAACTTTTCGCTTTGCGTCCATTGTCGCAACTATATATATATATATATATATATATATTCGTGTGTATGTGTATCTAACTTTCGAGACAGGACTTGGTAACGATTCTGTAGCTTAAGCTGTAGCGAATCGATAAAGGAAAAAACCGAAAACTTAGATTTATGTTTACTGTTTTTACCTAAAATAAAACATATATACGTAAAATAATAATATAATTTGTCATAACCCCCAACAGGGCCGTTTATTTTTTATGATTTCGATTTCGGTTTAGGTATCGAAACCGATTTCGGTTTCAAGCGTTCATTTTCTTTAAAAATTAATTTTCGTCGATTTAACATCGCCTTCGACTTAATAATATAAAGTCGAATTATTATTTATATTAACGTTATATTATTTAATTTATATTAACGCGATAGTTGTTACAGTAACATAGTAATAATTAAAGCGTATTATGGGTGAACGGGACACGAATGTGATCAGCTCATTTTTGTAAATACGCCACTGTTGTACGACGTACGAATAACGCGAACGCACCTCACTTTATAAATAATAAAATATCTCGGTGAGCGTACGATGGAAACTTATCGAAATGATATTTTATGTTGCCGTGGGACGACCCGACGTTTAAGGGTTTCATGTAGCGTTAGTTTATTTGACACCTATGATAAGGAATCAAAATAAATCGAACGTTTGATCGTCCGGACATATTTTCAAAGTATATACGAATTATCCGTATAACCGAGTGTATTTGGTTTTCCCGCGATACGGTTTAATATGATTATTTCTAACGTCTAATGTTACAGTGTCTCGGTAATGCGTTAAATAACCCGCGTAATATAACGGTCGTTTAACATCGTCCGTTGAAAATGGCAAATTCCGTTATCCAACGTTAAAACGAATTCGAATTTACGCTAATCGTACACAATTCGTAGTTGGCAGTTTTTATTTTATTATTTGTAACGTTTACAACGAGCACGCGCGGAATATTCTTATATCTTAAAAGCGAATATATATTATATTGAAATTGGATATTTCGATTGTTTTCAACCGGACGCTGATTACGATTTTTTAACCGTCGTCACACGAAAAGGCCGTTCGTTTCTGAGAGCGAACTTGCGTTTAACCGTTCCGGAATTTGCACACTTTACTCGCGTTTATCATTAATCCCGCGCAATAATACTTAACGCGTCGTTTACGCTCATAAATGCCGCACCATACACGCTGGACGTCGTCGTGCTAATTCATTACCGGGTGGTCGAAAATTGTTTTGGTCTATTTTTAAAATCGAAACTCTATTCGAAGGTGAAGAAGAGTATTCGGGTGCTGCGCAACAACGTCACTACGGACCTGTGGATATACACGAGAGATTCGTTGGTGCTACATCAAGACAATTTCACGATAAACGTGACCGATCGTTTGCTGAAATTCGAAAACGATTTAATATTCGCCATCAGGCGTAGTGGCTGGGACGGAGAAGAAGACACCGATGTACAACAATGGACTTTCACCGGTGCGCTGTTTTACTCGATCATCGTCATCACGACCATTGGTGAGTTACTACGGCGGGTAATTGTCGTTATGATTTTTGTTTATTGGATATTACGTATACGATTTGGGAGAGTCCGTCGTCATAATACATTTCCGTTTCGATATTAAAAACACGCTGTCTTTAGGCTCGAATCCGATTTTCAATGTCGTTCGAACCGTTACAAATCGAAATCAGTACCCGGGGAACCGATATATTGGAATCGTCAAAAATCAAATTCGGTATTCAACGTCTAAACTGTAACTCGTAAACACGAATATCGGTAAACTAAATTGGAATCGGAATTTTAATTACTAACGATCGAGTTAAAAAAATCGATACTAATCGATCGTATTTTTATCTTGAAATTAATTTTCGCTCTATAGTCGTCGATAAATAAACGTCTCCAAACCGTTATTTACACGAACTATTTAATCCTCACCCCCCGTTTATTTGTCTTATGTCACCTATGTTTGACTAATATTTTGGATACGACACTATTTACTTGCATAATCTAGCAAAATGTGTTATCACAAGTTACTCACAAACGTCTTGTTCTTATTTTATATTAGCACTGTTGTCGATTATTGGCTCAGCCACACGGTTCTCCGTTTTTACAATGTTCGTAACATTTTAATTGTATTTCCGAATCACGGGATCTTGCATTTCATTAAACACTTGTAAAATCTCGGGACCGAATGTAATACGTATTACGTTATTAATTTACAACCGTAAACAGACTATATAAATAACGCGAATAAATAGAAATAATAATATTCTTAAAACAAACGTTTTTATTTGTAAACTTTAAACCGTCGATTCGATATCGATATCGTTTACATTTTTACGATTTTTCTCGCGTTATTTACAAATAATAAAGACGTTTTTAAATATTCGTCGGTAAAAACCGTTATACGAAAAACACATCGTAGATATTTATAGTAAGCGAACACAAGTTCAACATTTTAAATCACGACTCGAACAAAAAATTTACCCGCACAAATAGTATTGCTTAAGACGGCGTAAAACAATGTCAAAGCGAAATAAAAATATACTATCTGGTGTCGAGAAACTCTAAAAACAAATACGAATTTAATCCCCATAGATTTAGTATAAGTTTTTAAAAATACACTCTCGACATAATTTACTTTTATATATTCAGACTTTATACTTACGTCAATAAGATAACAATATTATGATAAAGTAATTTACGAGTAGGTTTGCTACACAATGCATTATGTTTCTTTTGTAATACAAAAAAATAGTCAAACAGCTAAATTGTGTTCGCGGTAAATTTAAATAAGAATAGCGCTAACTTTTTTAGGACCGATGTGAAAGTTTCAAAAGTTTTTTTTCTATAAATTGGGAAACACACACAGATGGTTGCACTATTATACTTTAACTCCTTTTTGAAAATCTTCCGGTTGTTTTTAAGAAATTTACAAAAAACAAAAACACCACGAAAAAGTTACAAAACCGTGGGAAATACGACGCGCTTTTTTCTTTATTTTTATACCCGAATCCTATTTTTGTTATTTCGATATAAAATTTGGAAAAAATGATCGCTAAATTCACAGTTATGATTATAGCCATTTTATGGATATAAAATAATATACAATACTTCGTAAATTACTTTGAAAATGTTGTTTTCCGCTTTTGATACGCGTTTAAGTATAAATTATAATTACGATTTATTTTTACATTCCAGCAACGATAATGAAAACAAAATGACCGAACATGGTTGTTTATAAATATTTGAATTACAACAACTGCAAGTACTTGTTATATTAATTGTTTTATATATATAAATGTTAGGATAAAACGTGTAATTAAAAGTCGTGGGAGGGCTAATTCAAATTGTATGTTAACGATAATTATTAAACGAAGGAAAAACTCAAAAATTTTGATTAATCATATTATGAACACATTCGAATAGATTCCAAGGAAATCTTTTGTAATTATTATAGATACTGTTTATTTATAAACTCGTAATTTACGTTCGAAACGTAAAATATTTTTTCCGTATATATAAAATCAAAGTATTCAATTAGGGTAATTATCGTTAAAAAAGGATATTTAAAAAAAATGCTTTTAGCGGAGTATATTAATTTAATTAAAAATAAAGTCGTCGCGTCGAAACCAAATCAAATATAACTCTACCGTTACCACGTCTATTTCGTGTTATTAATTAATTCAAACGGTACGTTTACGTTTACGGTTTAAAGTAATAATACAAATAATAATAATAAAAATAACGTTATAAAACAATAGTCTTTAAGCTGAAGAACGTATCTCAGTACCAACAATTAAAATGCTAACACAGATATCAAGACAATAATAGTAATAATATTTGGATAATGTTGGGAGAAAGTAATCAGAAAAGTTGTAATAATAAACATATTTCAACTATTTGTAATAAACAAAAATTAAACTACCGTCGAAGTAAACGTTAAATCAAAATATATTAAAAATTCGTACACAAATATATAATTATATTATTTACATATTACGTTTTATATAATGTAATTAAATAATGCCATTTAAAATACGGCCTATTTAATCGATATATAAATAAATAATTTATGACGTAAGAGACTAAATATCTAGAATATATATATAACTATTTTTTTTCGGTTGTAAAAGAAGATATACAAATTGTAAATAGGTAGTTATAATTATTTTGTTAAAATCCGTATAAATAATACGCGTATAAGGAAGTCATTATCGAACAGCTATTTCTATTGGTAAAAGTTGAAATAAAATAATAAAATAAGTCGAATATTAAATAAAATTTGACCTAATTTACGTTTTATATGTGCATATAAAAAAACTTATAACGTATATTATTTACGGGATGCATAACTATAGTCTTCATCCTAGTTCTTTATACCTAAGTAAGTATACATTTATCATAAATTACCGGTATTTCAACAAAATGTATTATAATTATAACGATAAAGCGGCATTTATAAATTACTATTTTCTGTATTAAAAAACGATAATATTCTTGTTATTCGAGCATCGCGTTCCTAAATTTGCCTCGGAATGATAAACGGATTATTCCCGTACTCGTTTGGTTTTCTATTGAAAAGTGGCGGTGGTTGATTCGGAAAATTGTTGCCTTGTCTGTCAATGTATTCCTGGAAATGTACGTAATTTTTTTGATTAAAAAACGAACCCGAACGTAAATTATCCAACATATATTTAGCACAGTATTATATTATTGCGAGCGTTATTCGAGTATTGCGTTACTCTAGGTCATTATCAATTACTTATAGCGTTATAGTCCATGGCTGTTATTAATCGATAATTCGATAGAACCCGAGTTGTTATTGTTTTTATACGGATTTTATTTTTGAATATTAAAAATGTCTACAAGGTAATTATTCGCTAACCTATTATGTATACCTAATAGTATAACGCTATTATGTAGAATAATTGACGTATATGTGCACTTGTACAGAGTGTTTCTTATATTATTGTTCGGGGTTTCTTTTTATAATTATTACGGACCGATAATATGGATAAAAGAAAAACGCGAGTTTTTTATGACAATTAAAAATGTTTGAAACACGCGGGTGTAAAATAAAATACTTTTTTTGAAAAACGTAACCGGCAATTGGTTAAAGGCTTCTTGTAGTGTTTATTTCTCTATACATTATTGGCGGTCGACATATACATTTTAGTTCTCGTGGCTTTAAAACAATTACGACCCTTGAAACGTTTAAGATTCAAAAAATAAAATAATAACCTTAATTACCGTAATTAGAATAAGTCTAATCGATTTCGGTTTATTAAATGTAATACGATTATTTTAACGAACGGCTGCTAGTCGAAACGAAAAGAAAAACGTATTCCGTTTATTTGGATTAAAATAATTATTTTACTAACAATGTGTCCAAGTTTTAAACTTAAAGGGCTAGTGTAGTAGCGCCCCAACGTTTATGTTTCGGTCACAAACATTTTCAGAAAAATAGAACATATAAAACAAAAAAATTAAAATTTATTTAAAAGACAAAAGCTAGTACGTGTTCGTAAACTTCGAAATTTGTCGTAAAAAGTATAAAGAAACCCGGGTTTCGTTAAAATTCCATTTGGTCGTCACGAAATCGCTATAAAACCAAAAAAACACCGCGCGCAATTACATATATAACAATATTCGTTCGTTTGACTTTGTTTGCACGGAGAAAAAGATCTGGTTTCGTTTTGTTTACGACGCGGGCTGCGGGCGAGAAATTCATTTTTCGTCGACGGATTAACGTTTTTAAATAAATACCGGCGCGTTTCGCGTTCAAACGGAGGCGAAGCGAAATTACAGGTTTTACAGCGGTGGACGCGGCTTACTTAAACCGGGAGATCGCGTTTAGGTGGACCTAATCGTTTCGAATACGTATTTACAAAGACGGTTAGGCGGGGACGATGATTTTCGAATTTCTCACCGGTCGTTAGGCAATCGTGGAAAACCTCGACGCGGGGAAATGTCGGCAAATCGACGGGGCATTTCGCGACGGTCATTCGATAAATCGTAGAGTCCACGACGTAAGTACTCGTGGATGTATTACCCGATCGGTTTCATTGACGTTTAGTACGGCGTTTAAAAATACGAATCGCGGTTGTGTGTGTTATTTTTTACGAACGTAAGAATTATCGAAAAAAACACCGGTTGTTAAACGGAACTTAGTCGATTCCGTTTTTCCCCGGACATTGTCAAACGTGAACAATGCCCCCCCCCTCCCGTCCGAAACAGCGTGCCCACATTACCCGTGTACATATCGCGTTCGTTTGAAAAGCCGTTTTTTTGTTTTTTCGTCGCCGATGATCCGTTACTTAGTTATAGCCTTAAACTAATATTAACGCGCGTGTACGCCCCATGCACTTACAATTTCCCGTTCTTACGTTTTTATTGGAAACTTGGCCGTAAATGCCGGGCCTCAAACCGAGTCTGTTGTTGGACCCAGGGCCAACCAATATGGACGGTACGGGTTCGCTACGGTCTCCACCGTATTTGTCGATCTCTTTGCTGCCCGCGTTCGTGTCCTCGAAATCGTTGTAGCAACAGTATTGTTTCCCTTCGTCGCAGCTTCCCTGCGTGTAAAACATTATCAATTACACGGCGCCTCCTCAACCGGCGGCGGATTTTACGAAAATTGGCCGGCAAATGTCCGACCGTCGGTACACCACCCGTTTAATGTAAAGAGCCGATATATTTTTTTTTGTCGTCGAGACGTTCTAGGTTTCGCTGAAAACCAACGACACGAAACCACGTTTGTATTTATTTACCAAGCGAATAAATCCGTTATATATATATATATATTTGACAAAACCCGTGACTTCAAAACGAGTTCAGTTTTTCAAAACGCTGACGTCATATTAAAGTTACAATTCCGTTTCAATAGACGTAAGTATAGAAACTCCGAACACGCGAAAAGTTCTCGGCGAAATACTTAAAAACCGTTCAATTTTTATACTTTCGAAAAACGCGTTATGTACGGGGTCGATATTCGTACTAAAAAAGAAAAAAATATCGTCCACGAAATATTTCGTAATATTCGAAATTGCCGATTTTTACCATTTTATTATTGACGCCTACGCGCCTCCTCTTTTGAATTTTAATACGTTCGCCGTTTTTATATAATACGCGTTGTATTTTTATTGAAACGGACAATTCGAGGGCCCTTTTTATAACTTTTCGCGTACTGACATTCGACTTTGACAATAACTTCGGCTCTATATGTTCTGTGGAGTCCGCGCGAGAGAATTCTTTTCCTATAATCACGTCGATATTGGTCTACTTGGTCAATTTACACGACTTAAATAACGAACGTATTGGTTTTAGCCGTGTGGTTCCGTTGCATTGCCTGCGAACGTATTGGAATAGAATGAACGTTCTTATCGATTAACCGTTTTCCGAAGAAACGTTTTACACTCAAAAAAGACGGACAATTCTGGTTGGGCTTTGAAGGAAAACCGAATAATATTACGGGACTATCGCGGGTGAATACACGGAAGGCGCTCGGTTTACGAGACCCTTGAATCGATATCACTAACGTCAACTCTAACCGATACGTTTCGTCTTATATACGTTTTAACTCTTAATACTGTTCTATTAAAAAAAAAAACCGAAAAATACCGTAAATATTTCGGGAAAAAAAATAACAACCTAATTTTTTCGGGACGATCGAAAGTAAAAAAAAACCGACCAAAACGAGTTCCGCCATAATTCGATTTATATACTCGCGCCGCGCGCGCGCGTGTGTGTGTGTGTGTGTGTGTGTAGTCACCGTGAATTGTTTGACTCATGTGACGTATTAGGGCCCGTAAACAGTTCACAAGCTAATATTGTAAATCTTATTACCGCGACGAATCATCATAATGAAAATGTTGTGAACGAGATAACGAGTGCTTATTTTATTCGTGATAAACGAAGGGGCGATTCGTTTATAATAAATCGTAGAGCTGACCGAAAGTCGCGTATGTACGTAACGATTATTTTTAAAGGAATAAGCGAACGCGTGTCTGCCGTGTCTTTTGTTTCTTCGGTCCGGAAAGCGCGTATTATCGTTTTTATTATTATTTACTCGAGACGTTTCCTATTTGTAACGCAGAAAGGGGTGAATATGTATTAAGACCAAGCGATCGTGGGTTTTTGTACAATTACGGCCGGTTCGTTTTACGTTTATTCGCCGTAAAAGAGCGAGTCTTTTTAAAACAACGAACCGCGAACGTACCTGCCAGAATTTTAATATTGTCGAATGTGAAAGCGAATATAAAAGCGAGTAAACGAAAAGTATCGATTTTCACGACTCCCGTGACCAGTAATCTATAACGTAAGGATTGTCTACTTCAGATCCTTTACGAAGCGAAAAAGCGTATTGGCTATACAATGACGCGTGTTTTTCTATTTATATTACGCGCGAACAATTTCGCCTCCATAAAATGGATGCTCCGATTTGTCACACGTATTGTTGTTAAATAACGTTTAATTTACTCGGTACATTATTCGGCGACACGTCTTTGTCAAAAAGTGTTTTCGAAATAAAAACCGGGAAAATTCGGGTAAAATTGTTTTTACAAAATCGACTGTTATCATTTTATCGTTATAATTACAAAAGTAATTACCGTAAAATCTACGACGTTTTTACGTATTAAAAATTTCTTAGCGTTATTTGAACGCGAACATTGTTCGTAACAGTTATACAATCATAAACGTTTCTATAAACTTCGAATTATCTTTTTATTTATCTTAGACAGTTTATATATATACACACAGATATATTATGTAATCTCTTTAAATACTTTCGATTCTATACTGGATCGAATAAGCGCATTTGTTTATATTTATAGATAGATAGTCGCCTATAAATTATGGAAACGATAAACGTGAAAAGGTAATATTAATTTTGTTTTTAAATTTTCCTTTTTTGTGTCGTAAATCTCGACGACAAAACGTTTATGTATATATATTTATTTATTTAACGGATGTATAATCCGTCGTTGGATATTGATTTATGTACTATAGGTAGGCGCGGTGTACTTACGAACTTAATCCCGGGAGATTTGCAATTGAAAGAGAACGAGCATTTGCACTTTTCGAAATTCGTGGGGTCACCGTTCTTGGGGGCCACCGGCCTTTGCCACGACGGTACCGGGCCGGTGAGTATGCCGACCGCGGAGCCCGCCGGTTCGGTGGCCACGGGCAAGGGTTTCTTGGACGGCGCGTACACGGAATCGATCAGTACGGTTTGCGGCGGCGGTCGGACGTTTCCCAAAGGCCTTTGTTGCAATTGAGCCGGCGACAGCGGTCTTCTGAACGGTCGGTCCACATATGGTTCGGACAAGTGGACCGGTTGTTGACTCAAAGGTTCCCGGTCCGGCGCGTTATCCTCGTTGACTTCGTACCGTCCGCCCCGTATGGGCTCGTCCCTGTCGATGAAAACGCGGTCTGGTTAAAACGCCATTTTGCGAATTCACCAGCGCGAATAACTGGCCCTTTGTCCACGCGTGATATATAGGCAATTTGGTCGTAAATCGTTTCGGCTTTACGCGGATAACTCTCGCGCTTCGATTGTTTTTGATTTCCATTATTTTTTCTTTAGAGAATACGACTTTTTTACGGGTCGCGTTAGACACGGATCGAACTATAAAATAACGTCGGAAAGACACGTTCGGAGAGGACAGCGTTTTTGATTTATCCGCGCGTTTACTACAACTTCAAAAATTCGAATTTCGAAAATCCGATTGTAACGAGGCGCGTCGCGACATACTTTCGAGTAATAATAATCGAAAAAAGAGTCGATAATTTTACACAGCGCGAGAGCCTTTAAAATCGAAATTGTAGATTAACGTTCAAGTCCGTAAACATACGCGGTAGTATGTTGCGGCTGTGTGAATGCATTCGATGGGTACATTGTTCTCTACGGTCACGCTACAGTAACAGGAATTAGATTTTGTAACGTATACATTAAATGTTACTTTTTAGTCCATGTTTTATTCAGTAGTAGCCACGAGAGACCGAAACCGGCGCCAATAAAATGACGCGGGCGACTCATTTCGCCGGCCACCACCAGGTCGCGTATTATCGAAGTGTGTAGTTAATAAAAAAAAAATGTATATTCGTATATACTCGGTAAACGGCTCGTGTTTTTATTAACGATACTTTTTGAAATTTGATCCGTATAGTGGCCATTCCGGATTTTCCGAACGAATTTAAAATAAAATTTTAATTTTTTATGGCCCGGAAACAAAATCGAAAATACAGTAAGTGTAACGCAAGGTTTTAGTCATTATTATATAATAGAAACTACTAAACTTAAAACGCCTACGTGCTATTAATATAGAACAAAAGACGTTACACGTTTAACCAAGTGGGATCTTCGCGTATAATTCGTAAATGTTTCATATTTGATTTGGGCTCTCGTGGTTTGTGGTGGAAAATAACGAAAAATATAATAATGTCGGCGAACGAGAATTCATAAAATTCGCGTAAATTGTATAAATAAAACGTTCGTGTACCAGTATACACATCACCGTTCGAACTGTCCGACTAATCCGTTCGTCAACTTTGAATCGTCCTCTAGGACGGTTTTTTCAAAATGTTTCTAAAATCGACACGGATAATGATTTTTCTTGTTACCGAATAAGAGTTCGACAAGGGGTAGCGTTTATTCGCGCCGTTCAACTATTGTGTATATGTCGTTCTCGTTTACCTGTACCGTTTGGTGTCCAATCGCGGATTGCTGGCCGGCTGGAATAACGGATTGGAATTTTGGCTGAGTCGGTTGCGCAATAACGGTCTAGCTACTAGGGACACCTCGTCGGACGCCGCGGACCCTATTCTCGGGTCTGCTCTCGACGACCCGTCGGACTTGCCCCATACCCATTTGTCGTCGTCGGCCAACGCCAGGCCGGTGAACGCCGCGACGAATTGCAGCAATAACGCCGCGGATCGTGGCGTTCCTGTAATTTCTGAGACGGCGCGTTTCGTTCGAACGAAAACGCACGTCGAATGAAAAAGTTAAATTAATAAATCGAAACTATACGTTCGTCGAACGTACGAAAAATGCCTTTACGTAATTAACGAAAACTGTTTATAAACGATCGTTGGACGATTTAATAACGTACAAGCAAAAATAAACGTCGAAACTTCGTTTCGAATTTCGGCTACGAGCGTTCGATTCGATTATTCGTGCCGTAATAAATTGCGCTTAGACACTGAAGGCGACGTTGAAGTAATTTTGACTTATCTAATATATTATGATATAATCTCCCGGTGTAATATCGTGTTATGATACCATAACATTAGTGTTACGACACACCATAGGCGGTGAACGTTCCATAACAGATTCGACGAACCTACCGGATTGGAACAATTGTCCTAGTTCTTCTCGACGCCTGTCGAAAAGTTTGTGGTTAAGCGTAAGCGCGTAAATATTACGTTGTCGTCAAATTTGAAAATCGCGTAAAAGCACGATGTTGACACATTTCATTCCGTTACGGACTTTGAACGCGAGAGTTTGAACGTTTGGACATTTTTTGACGATGAAACGGGTTCGTTAAAAAAAAAAAATGCTCCGATTAACACCAAAAGTCGACAAAAGGCAAACGCCCCAGACACAGAATCGTATATTTTTAAAGAATTACGGATTTTAGATTTTACATTCCGAATAGAATAATTATAATACGATTCCGTTTAAATTAATATTATAATATATTTTTGTCGAGTTAATTATACGTTTTTTTCTCGTACTTCGTATTTTTAAATAAATTTCTTTTTAATCGTCTTTTTCATTATCGGATAAATGACAAAACTTATTGGGGCGGACGAGCTTTTCTCTAATTTATATTTTAATTTTCGTTGATTAGCCGTTTGTTAGCTTAAATTATACAATCAAAAAATTTTAATTAAAAAAAAAAATCTATTATAAATCCGTAAAATAGTAAATCGCGCGTGCGCAATTTAAACTCCACGATTTTAGGCTGAACTAAACCGAAGTAAAGTATTATATGTCCATATATATATATCAATAAAATGAAAAAAAAAATGACTGGACGATTCGATCTGTATAGGTTTCGACGCGCGCATATAAAACGTATATAGGTTTTATTGTCGGCTGGACTCGCCGATGCACTCGAAGGAAATAACAAACGGGCTCGTATACGGACGTATACGTCCGGAACGACCGAAAAGCCATTGTTAATTTTTCGCTCGTAGAATTTGATGGCCGGCCGTTTCGTTTTACAACAATTCGTGCTCTTCCACGGTTTACCGACCAAACGGACGGTTCATTATTACTATTCGTCGTGTGTCGCGCAAGTACGAGATAGCGAATCACGCGGAATAGAACACGACGATACGTGCAAACTTTATTTCGCTCGCGTTTGATCGTGTCGATATTGCTTTTCGCAAAAACCGAGGATAATGAACACATCTACGCGTCATTAGATCGTTCTCGTACTCAACGGCCGTCGCTAAACACCGCACACCTATGTGCCCGTCTCTTAGAAAAAACGCATTATTCGGACGTCGAGAACGTTGTAAATCGCGTGATTCGGATTAGTCCGCCGCGCGGGCGTTCCACCGTTTTCCGACAATCGTTATTAATCTCGTATTCGCCGCAATCGCCGCACGGTCGTCCGTTGGGTTTTTCCGTATACGTTCCAACGTTCGCCTTGACACCGAATGGCCGCGATTTTATTATTATTAAATGTATCGTCCATTAGGATTGCCGTTAATTTCGTACAATCTATACGTCCCCGCGGTTCGGCCGTCGTACCGCGGGAGGAGTCAGCCCGAGTCCTTTTAACGCTTCCCACGCGGCCGAACTGCAACACGCGTAGCCCGTCGCTCGACGGAGCGTACGCAAGGCCGCCCGCGCGGACCTTGTCAGTTCGGTCCGTTGTCCTCGGCCGTACGGATATACCGCGACGTTATTTTCGGTGAAACGGTAAACGACCGACGGTCGTTCGGCGGAATATCATGTGGTCGGACACGATTACACAGTGACGACGCGGCCATCCGGTCGTGTTTACGAGTCTGTTTTTTTCGCCCGACAAACGTCGAGAACGAACAACGCGACTATATTGTATTGACACCGTTTGATTCCGCTATTTCGGTCGTACGTATTCGCAAACTGTATCGCGTATTTTTTCATTCGCTCCAACGAACGAATATCGGACGATACCAATGTTCGGACTTCCGTTCCAATCGAACGTCGAAACCGAGTTAAACGATTTGTCCACTATTCGAAGACCGATTTTTACAATTTGTTCCGCAGTTCGATACCGAATTTCCGTCGTCCATTTTGCGTTTTATAATTTTCACTTTCAATATTGCCACTGGGCGTTTAGTTCGAGTTTTCAAACATCGGAATCGCTTTTCCCTTCGATATATTCGTTTATATTGTTCGTAAACAATAGCGTTATTATAATAATTTAGTAGCATGTCCTAATAACGGATTGCTTTTAACGATACACTAAACATTCGATAATAAATTAATATTCGGTACTCGTCGTACCCTTCGGCGATGCTTGTAATTATCACTTGCATTGAAAACGGCGAATACTTTTATTTATTAAACACGCTACGAAATATGAACGAAGATAGCACAATTGCGCCCACCCACCGTGTTGACTACGTGTTTAGTACGAGTCCACGCGGTCGTCGTTTGTTTCCATTACCGGGTTTTTAATACTTTAATTTGGTTGTCCACGTCGATTATCGGTTTCTAGTAGATAATTACGATACCGGGATTCGGTTTACCAATATTTACCAATTCCGATATCAAACGTATCGGTTGCACACCGATTTCGATATTGGTTTCGATTTAGAACGATTCATACCGGTAACCGAAAAATCGATTCCGAAATCGGTTCGATTAATCTTTGAATATTGTGTAGGTAATACAACTAACACATGTCCAACGTTAAGCAGAAAAACTTAGCGATAAAACGTAGAATAATATTCGTAAAATTTTTATACACCGGAGGCCAAAACCGTATAGGGGCCTTTTATTAACGACGGAATATATTTTTAGCGCTACATATATAACGTAATAAGGTTTTGTAAAAAAAAAAAAACAAACGGTTTCGCCCGAGATGTTCATTTTACTACGTTCAATATTTTACTACATTCATTAAAGCGTGTATAAAAAAAAAAAACTAGTTAAGAAACACGTTAAGGCCGCAAGACCTTTTTAGGAAAGTTAGGTAGTTAATACTACCGAAATGTTCCGCGCCTATATAGAAGTTTAACGAAATTAATATCATTTTGTCCACTCGAAGATTCATTGTAAATCATTCGGGTGCGTGGCCAAACATAAGCCGGACCCGACGCTGATACGGATGTTTAATTATTATAGACGACCGATATTTTTCCGTCCGTCCAAATTTACGATGACGTAAACACTTAAGGGACTCGGAATTTGATCGCGTAAAAAAATGTTTAAAAATCGACTAGTTTTGATTTAACCGAGCGCAAAAATATACCCTGCCGTTATCGTACCGTAAGATTTACGCGTACAATAAATTACAATTATTATCGTATCGCGAAACGTAATGAAAACCAGCAATTTATTTTGAGGGTAGTGGCAATAAAGTAATTCCGAACTATTTTCGCATTATAACGTAATACGAACATTATAACCGAGGTCTCTTTTTTTTGTTTAAAAATTTTATCGCAGCTCGCTAGTAGGTAATCAAGTATACATTTGTCGTTATTATTATTGTTTTCGTTAAATTATAACGACATTACTTAGGATTGTGGCGGTAAAATATAATAATTAGTGCACTACCGAATAATAATAACACGGACGTCGTATTTTGTAGGATAAACAGTATATTATATATAATTAATATACGTTTTACGAACGTTCTTTTTTTCTGGCATCCTAAATTAAAAACGTAAAAATAAAAACGAATTCTTCGTCGTATTTCGAGTGGCCGAATTTTAATAAATTTTTACGATAAACGGTGTCCTTGTTATTTATGTTCGGTTCGTATAACGAATCTGCTCATTATGTTATAAATCATTGTCGTATGTCTTAACGTCGTTGTACTATATTTGGTTCGTTCGATTAGTTTTCAAAATGTATTTGACGTCTATAGAATATCGAAACGGTTGTTTAAGCGAATAGCCCACGTGAATGTAATACAGTAAAAGACGGATATGCCGAGATATTCTAGTCGAGTGGAAGACTAACGAATTTTATTAAATAATGTTTTTATTATTATATTATTTTTATTCCCATCGTGGTGGATTTTTTTATTTTGTGTTTTTCGGCATTACCTTCTTAAATCTTACAACGTATACACTTGAGTACAATAAATAAATATCGTTTCGTTAAGTAAAATCTGAAAATATTTTCGTTATTATATAATAAGAACTTAACGTATTTAAAGTACTTTTTTTGTCTCGTAAATTGTGTCGTATATCCGGCGGTAAAAATAAATAAACCGAATCTAGTAATACTTCTAGACTTTCGTACATATAAACATATATATATGCGCGAGTGTGCGTGTATGGAGGAGGGTGTCTAAGTTTTTGTTTTCATAACCGTAGTAAAGCTGTAGAACACTGGATTTAAAAGTAGACGTGAGTTAACTATGAAGTATGCGAACGACATGTGCTAGAAGTTTCTCTAGTACAATTTTTCATGTACACGTACATTTTAACGTAATGACTATACCCGTTTCTTTTAACTATTTCGTTTTTTACCCACGAGGTTTAGAAAAGTATCGTCAAATAGAAATGTTAAATTAGCGGATTATTTTGTCCAGCACTAACATATTTTTTATCCCGAGAACGTCTGTTAAATCGATAATTTTCTATTGGTCGTAAAAGAATAAAACAGTAACGATAATAATAATAATAATATCGACGTAATAATCGTAATGGCCGAATGATACGAGACAATTTTTATTTTCACCGACGATATTGTGTTTGTGTTGTTACTTACTCATTGTTCGGTTTTCGCGTCGTCCTCGGCTTATGGCAATACTGTCCGTCCGTCAAGAGCAATGTCGGTACACGCGGCTTGACTCGCGTAAGATTAGTGAGCTCCTGATAGTTCAGACGTCACCGTCGTCGTGGAAAAAAGAGAACGTTGACGTATAATATTTGTCGGATAATGAAGGTAGGGGAGGACGAACGACGGTGGTAAAAAGTCACGTGGGAACTAACGGGTATATGTAATATATTGTTGTGGTTCGGTGGTGGAAATTTCGACGAGTTTGAAAAACGGTAGATACGTTTGTTCGCATACCATACTTCGTTGTTGAAGTAATCTGAGTTCTCTCTCTCTCTCTCTCTCTCTCTCTCTTTCTTTCTTTCTCTTTCGTTCATATATACGTATATATATATTTTTTTTTACGAGGAATAATAAATTCGATAATTCGATTATATTTTTTAATTCGGTATTTTCAAATTATTTCGCGAGAAATAGATTTATAAAATGACTTTTGGATTCTTAAACGAAATAAAAATAAAATTTAATTCTTGTTTAGTTCTCGTCTGCGAAATAATTGCTTGTAGCAATAATCGTTCCCAAAAAACAAACAAAACGCGTTTTAGATTAATAATTCATAATTTTCACGTCAGGCGGAGTTTTATGTTTTTATTTGTAGAGGGAGAAAACGTTTTTAATTTGTCGAATAAAAATTTGTGATCTTGGTTTTTTTTTAATATTATAAGGAAAGAATAAAAACGTAGAACTCGGGAACGAGTTTGAGAAAGATATTTTTGGATTTTTCGAAAGAATAAGTATTGTATTTTCGGAGAATCTGAACTCTAGAAGCCTTCTAAAGAAAACTTGCCTTTATGTATGGCATATCCCTATGATCTCGTTTAACTTGTGTTTTCAATTATAACGTTTTCGGTTTTCTTTGAAAGTCTCGTTCGCAATTACGACAAATTCAATTAATTACCACGCGGAACCGTCAAATTTGTAGAATAGATTTGAGTTCAGAGTTTATCCAACAATATTACAAGTAGGTCTATCGAGAACCGGAAAGGTCAACTACGCCATAGTAAAAAGATATATACTTATCAAAATGCATCGTACTTTTTGAAGGAAGTCCGAGCAAAGTTATTCAGGGTTTATTTAAGTAGTTATAAGTAATTATAACAAAGTTGCTGGTAGTCGTTTGTGCTTTAAATTCAATATGTCTATCGTTAACGTACTTTACTATCTAAATATGTTGATCATTTTGTGGAAAATATTATTATCATTATTATTAATTTAAATTAAAACTTCATAAAGAGAAAATTTTATGTTGGAAATTTGACGCTCTACTCATAATAACGTTCATTCCGGACAAAGTGGAAACATATATATGCATATATGATTCACGTTCAGAGGACGACTAGATGTGTTTAAAGCTTAATGACATTGAGGCAATTCGCAGTTGAAAATATGTTTTGTTGACGAACGAATGGCGCCGAACAATATACACGATCGTGGAGGATATATAATATCGTTAAAATATTTGAATTCGATACGTACGTACAATCGATAATTGTTTTATTCGATTTTTTAAGAGTATAATTTTTCGGTTTTTGGATTTTCGTTTATAGGTTTAGAAAACGTTTTCCACTATAATTGTCGTCTAAATATACCGACGTATAAAAAATTTACGAAAAATTGTCACGCGTAGAACGACGACTTACATACGGTAAATGTAAACGATAGAATTATAACGGCACTTAAAAACGGTTAACGTAATTTTGGCGACTGAATCTTAACGTTAAATTTTATATCTACACTAGTCGTTTTGATTGGATTTCGCTCGGAGTGAATGTTGTTACGAGCGTCGATATCACCTCGTTCCAATATTTATACCATCCAAGTAAAATTTAACTTATTTTAATAATAATTTGGCGTCAAAAATTTTCGAAATTGTTAATTGGTAAAGTACGTCGATTTGTTAACCACGACCGTATTTAATCTTAATTACAAACTATTGCTCGCGTTTTTGCTATAATTAATTGTAATTACACACACACACACACACACATATATATATAAGTTGCCTCGAGTGGCTTCTTTCAGTCGTCCTTCAAAAATACAAGTAAGAAATTACGGTAAAATATATATTTTTCGTTGCACAATTCGGTGTATCCAGTTTTCAATAGACCAACGTGTAATATTGACTTCGTGAACACAATTTGAACTTGTATCTATTCCTAGCAATTTGAAGGTTTGACCTAGTAATTTATTTAATAATGTTGAAATCGCGAGAGAAGTCTTTCAGAGAGAACGAAATATGTTTGAATTAAAAGGGCAAATCGGTTAGTGGGGACGCCCGATATGAACGCAAGTTTTCTTCCGGAAGCTTTGTATAGTCCGGATTCAAAATGCACGATCATTATTTCGCAATAATATCACGAAAAATCCGAAATTTTCTCAAACTCGTTCGAGATTGTCAATTTATTTGTTCTCCGTTGTTTTCAAAGAGATTTCAACGTCTTTTGTATTGTGACTTCTTTCATAATTTGCGTAAAATCTTAAACCATCGTAAAATGTCTGTATCACAATTGTTGGTTCGTTACGTAAAAAAAATGTTTACTCTTTCGAAATAAAAATATTGTTAATCGACGTATGAATTATAAACTTTCGTCGCTGATCCGAAATATATTTTATTAATTTTTGGAAATATTTGTCGTTACAATTAATTGGCACGCATACAGGAACACTTAGCACCGCTATTTTTTGGGTCTGTTTATCCGATAGCGAAATTAGAAATTGTCTATAATATGCAAGAGGTCATAAGTGAAACGTAAATGAAAATTTCATTAAATTTGTTTCCTTACGTGTTTTTAATTTTGTGATTGTAACGTAAAAACGTGTCGTTTAATATATGTACTTTTTTTCATCGATATTAATCACGTCGGGGCGTCCGCGATTTTTCATTTCTGGCCGACGAAGCGGTATTTTTTTGTTATAGTCAATTATTTACGAAGAACTTAACTGCGGTTACTACGACTGTCGATACAAACTTAACGATTTTAAAGAGAGTAATTGAAATTCGAAATTTAAGCGATTTTATAAGAAATATCGTGTCATTTCGAGCGGCTGTGACGGAGCGTTTGGTTTTTCCAATTTTTTTAATCGTTCGGTATTATTTTCTTTTTCGATTCGACTGTAAAAACGCGCCTTTGTCAAAATGAATTATTTCGTTACTTCGGAGACTTTAACAATATTTCTACGAATACTAAAACGTATACGTTTATCTTTATGTACGTACGTAAATTCTCGTTAGTTATTTAATTACTGTATCAATTATTATTCAAAAGATTTGCCGACTTTTCGTATTCAATACTATTGTTAGTACACTCTTTGTTTGTTCGTGGTTAGTATAAAACGCCGCGTATAACTGTTAAAAGTAATATTTATATGCCCAGCCACGTACCTACGCATGTTCGTTATAATACTATAGTGTATATATATATATACACGAGGCTGAACGAGTTAATCATTTGTTCAACTTGTTAAACCAAGTCTGTATAAATAACGTTTGTTCGGTTAAATGTTACTCTTATTTTTTTTTTTATTAACTTTGAGAAATAAGTAACCTAACGAAGTTTAACGTCACAATTTTTTTATTTAACAATAAAAAAACACAGTAACCCGAGACCGTTTAATAAACGTCTTAAAAATTTACGACGCTTTTATGTAGACAAACATTGAATGACCGGAATGAGACGTTACGGCAGTTTTACAAAAGTGTAGGAATTTAAAATTATATGTACACGTTTGTACGTTACACATACGAGACGCCCTCGTCGTCGAAACCCGGCACCTTTACTGGAAATTGCCTGTACCGGAAAGCAAATGTCACATACGGAGAATTCGCGTATCGAACAAAATTGAACTCGATTTGGGCATAACGTTTGTATAAAGTTAACCCGAAGTCAACGCGAGCGTATCAAAGCAAATAATCTCTTATCGAGTTAAAAATTGAATTTAATAATAGCAGTCGCGTTAATAAAGCGGTGCACATTCTAACTGTTTAACGTTCGGCCTCGCATTCGCGTTATTTATATCGCGTATCGCTTGTAATACGTTCTCGACATGGAAACAGGTGAATTTAGGTGGGTCGTACGCCGTCGTGCGCATATTACGTTGGACGTAAACGGGCGATCTTCGCGATACAATATCGTACAATATTCGGCCTAAATAATACGGCGCGTATTAAATTATTCGTCGTCGTTGTTTTTCGTGGGCGTACATATTATATTATGCACAACGGAGTTGGCGCGACGGGGGAAAGAAAACGAACTTCGCGGGATGAATGACGCACGCGCGCTCGTATCCGGCGCTGGTATATTAAAAACGGGGCCGGTTATACGGTTTCGGTGTGTACGATGTGATATAACGCGTGCAACGACGAGCGCCGTTTTAGCACAACACTAACGGATTTGGAAAACGAGAAATTAATTAAACAATCAGATAATAATTACGCGTAAAACGCACGCGCACAAGCGTAATATATATATATACTCCGCATTTCCCGCGGAGTGTACTATATATACGCTATGCACTGTCAAGTGATAAATCTTCTTCCGAGGTAAAGTTTTGGTCGTGACGTGCTAAATACGGGACTCCTGCAGCTAGTCGCGAAAGGGCATGTATTATAAATGTACTATTATTCGGTGTTTACGCGTACATTAGATAAATTCGTATAATATACCCCGATACCGTTCCCGTCCCTTGGGCGACGCCTTCGGAGGGGCTACGAAGCTTTGTAATCACGCGCGGCGCTGTGCGCGTAACTCGCGATTACCGTATGTATAATATCGCGCGTACGGAGCACGCGAAAACAGTCGTAACATTCGCGTGACGGACCCGGTTGCGGGCGATACGTGGTTAAGGGATGAGGTCTCCGGAGTCCCCGTGGAAGCTCACACGGACGTAAGAAACTCGTCGTAACTCGCCTATGGGCGTTGTGGATGGCCGTATTGATCTGTTGTCGCGCGCGCCGTGAACGACGAAAAATACAATTTTTTTCTTTACGAAACGTAAATAATTAATTTTAACTTTCGGCGCGTGTACTTTCGAGGCAAATTTACGCGCGTTAATAATCGTCGTTTGCGTTAAAAATGATTGAAAACAAATAATAAACAGGGACAAACGACGTTCCAATATTGTTTCGTTTTTTTCTTAGTGAACTAATATTTCTCTACTACGAACGAACTACGTACGATAATCGCGCTACTTCGTAACGTTTTTAAACGTTTTAAAGGCGGCGCGAATATATCGGCCGGACTTACGAAACAAGAATACAGCGCTCGACGATAATATCCTATCCGAAAGACCGACGAACCGACATCCGCCAATACATACGCGGACGGAAATTGTCAAAACGTAACATTACGTTTACCAAAAACTAGTTTGTCGAATAGTCTCAGAACCGCGGAAACCTTCTCGTTGTTCGCGTAAAGAATCGTACGGTTCGACGAAACTAATTCTTAAATTCCCCGCGTTGTTTACGTTTAAAGAAAGTAATAATTATCGCGTTCGTATTTAATCATCGGCACGGTAAGTACGGCGCAACTATGGCTCGTAAAACGAACAAATTCGGAAGTTTTTCGGAAACATCGGCGACGTTCACGTACACCAAATTTTTCGGGACGTAACTCGCGCGTTTACTTTTAAAATACCGGCTACGAAAACGGTTTTACGTTATCGGTACGATCGTAGGTTGGTCCTAATTTATCGCGTTCGAAAAAATAATTCGTCGAATATGCGCCGTTTTAACGCTTATCTAATAATGGACGTACGGCGAACGTGTAATAACGTCTCTCGTGTATTACTTGTACGTTATGTGTTACGTGTTCGTCCGTACGCTAGAAGTTACGGTACGTACGCGTATAATTGAATAATATATTCGTATTTCGAAATCGAATGGCGCGTTAAATGGCCGGTAGGTTGGGTACGATAATAAAAAAAAAAAAACGAATTTTTATACTTTTACTTTCATTTCGTAAATTTGTAGCGCGTATGAAGTTTGTTCTTTTTCGCGCGTAACGCGCTAAAACGTACGCGAACACATATTGTAACGAAGTTACGATAAAGAGCGGGGAACGTTGTACAGGAGTTGCCGTGGTTTTTTTTATTTTTTCGCTCGTCAGTTCGATACGAAAATATATATTTTTCGAAAGTTACGGGATTCAAATTGAAAACTTCTTACAGCGTCGTATTCCGCCCGCGTATGTCGGACGTTTGTTCGCGCGTTATTTGCGACCGTTTCAGCATGTTTTTGTGTTCCGCGTGAAATATAGAGCGCGTAATATATATATATATATATATATATCATTCACGCTTGTTTACTATAAAACGAAAATCGAAATAAAAACGCGTCGGGCCCTGAACGATTCCGCGCCACCACTTTTTGTATATCGCCCATTATTAAATATACACGACTCCGCGCAATTCCAAGCGCCCGATCAATCTTATGAGTCCTAATTAGGTATTATTTATAGGCGACGATTTATTTGTTTTACGATTTATCGGTTCGAAAATAACGCGTATTTATTTTGATTATTCGGGCGCCCGGGTAATAACTGTTCCCGTCGGTTAATTATTGTTTGGCCAATGCACGAACGCGTTTATAATAATTTACATAGAATCGCGATCCGGTGTGACGTTTAAACGATTTCGACGACGATCGTAAGGACCTATAACGATTTCGGCGTAATTAAACGGAACCATTTTAATGGTTTCTTACAATTTTCTTCCGTTTTAAACTTTCGAAACGGTTCACAGTGTCCGTGACGACACGTTGATTAAAGGCGTATCGGTTAGGGAATATATATATATATATATATTGTTTTTTAGGCGTAATGGTTTTTTATAGTCCGTTCTGCGATAACGGGTCGTAGAAACTACGTGTTTGGTTTTTTTTATAGCGCACGTTCGCCGTTCCGACGACGTGACCAATAGCCTGTCGCTGTGGCGTTAAAACGTTATTACGGATTTTCAATCGACTTTCCGCGAATTTCTTTCCCGTTTTAATACGTCGACGTTGTTCGTCTCCGTCGCCCGCGACCGACGGTGTTTACGAAATATTTTACAGATCTAACGACGCGCGTACACTATACGCGTTACCTATATTACGCGTCCGTCCGGTTACGACAGTGCCGAAATGCGCGCTGGGCGTGATGGGGTGGGTGGCGGAGAAATAAACGAGTGAGAGGGAACGTTAAACGGTAGACGACGCGGGTCGCGCGGGATTTCGCAACGAGCCGGGCGCGTTTTACGTATTCGCGGACGCGAAATAAACGGTCTCGTTTCGATTCCGCCAGCTACGGTCGGTGGGGCGTCTTATGTTTCGCGCGCGTCGTGCGCGTTGGAACGACGGGTGCCGGCGTGTGAACCCGAAATCCGGGATTTCCGGCCGAATTGCGCGGCGTGTTTGATCGGAACGATATTTTCGCACACTCCGTTTCACTCGGCTATCGTATCGTGACCGAGCACGCCGCACAACCGCGACGACCCGTCATACAACATATGCCTTAATGACGACTCGTTATTGGCGCACGCGCATATATCGTTGTATGGCGAAACGAGTGGTAGGCACGTGTACAACGAACGGTGTCCGCCGATTTCTCGCGCCTTTGACAAAATATTGTCGAACCCGCGCGTCAAACCGCCGACCGTTCGTTCGCAACGGACGAACTCGAACGCGCGCCGCCGTTATTTCCCCCGAGTTCGGTACTATATGCGTAGTAGCTGCAGTGGCGGGTCCCGCCAAACGTGTTTTGTTCGACGCGTCCCGAAAACGAACGAACCATTATATTCGTAAAGAACGCCCGAATCGCGAAGAAAAAAAAGTTCGACAATATTACAGAATTCGAATTTGACCGTAAACGATAGGCAAGCGCGACGAATTTAAAACGATTTATCGAAGACGATTATTTTTCCGTTCGTTAAATTACTTTTATGAATCGCCATAGTCCTATATAATAGCCACGAACGCTAAATATAAGACGCGGTGTAATTCGCCGTTAATAACGAAGTCGTCTCGTTCGTAACTTGTACGGATAAAAGCGTAATCGAGACAACTTGTTTCGTTATTCGAATAGTCGCTTTACTTTTACGTAATAAAACACAAAGTCCGATCCGGAGATTTCGTGTTGTTATTTTTACGACGGAAAGGGCGTGGTGGATGGGTAGGTGTTATTTCGTCCGTGTACGCTTTTTCGACGTAGAAAACGTGCGCGGATGATCTTGACACGCGCGTTCCGTTCCGGTAGGATACTGTATGTAGTCGGTAATTTATTCGACGCGTTTCCCGGAGCGAAATTAACGACGACCCGAAAATCGCGTAAAAAGAAAAACCGATAAAACGGTCGACGTATTCGTCGTTCGTTTCGTCTCCGGCGGCACCGGTCTCTGTGTTCATTGTTTTCCGCGTACCCATCCGGTAACTGAAATTGCGTTTGACTGCGTTACACAAAGTCGTCCGTCGTACGTCGAACGCAGTCGGCACGATTCACCGATCTTGTCGGTTGCACAATAAAATTCTCATTTCGGGTACACCCCCCCCGCCCCCCAAAGTTTTTATTTCTTTTAATCCGTCACGGCGTCGGACGTAAACACCGTTTCGGTCGCGTAGCCGTTACCGTTTCGGATTTTTCCGGTACCGGGGTTTTTTTTTTTACGTGTCCGTTTAGTCGTTTACCACGGACTTTTCGATAGTGTACCGCGGTGCGTAAATAACGACGTCCATCATAGGCCGTCATCGCGTTTTGTTCGTCCGTACACGCTCGGTACCCGTAGGATACGTGTACGTACACTATAGCACAGTGGTTACCCGTAAACACAGACACACACACACATATATGTACGTGATTTACGTAGGACGGGTCCGCGTTTTTAATTACGCCGCCGTGATTTTCATTCCGCCGGTCGCGGTGTATTCGCGATGTACCGCGAATTTGAGCTACTGGCGAATATCGAAAAACGGGGCGGCGGCGAAATCCGTTAACGGGTTTCTTGCGACGGACATTGCCCGTTTTTATACACGCACGTTCGGCGCGGACTCCGCGAGTTTCAATACAGCGCGCGTCGAATATTGATGGCGTTCAAATGTGTCGGGCACACGTTCGAGTAAATCGCCTTCGCGTACCGTCGGACGTCGTCCGAAATTCGATCGGCGCGAAATTCGTGCGTTTTCGGATGGCGTCGACGCGAAACCGAAAACCGTTCAAAAAACCGTACGTTATGTACCGACTAGCGATCGTTTATTTATAAATTTAACAATAATCGCGCGGCGGTACGACGACTGTGGGGCACGTACGCAGATACGACGAAACGCGACCCGATGTTGCCAACGTTATACGAGTCCAGCGCCGGAACTATAAATTCCGGGGCCTGTGCGCGACAATTTTATTTTCGAAACCCCTCCTCGGACGACTTTCATATAAATAGCCCGACTCGGTCCAAATAGATATGACTAAAGTAAGGAACGTATCGGTTTTACAATAACGCTCGGTTTAGTAGTGTTATCTGTGAACACATTCGGACGGGACGAGCGCTCTTTTCTTTTATCTTTTATTTATGCTTACTCATTTTTCGATTGAACAATTTACATAAATAAGCCTTATCTTTAAACGGACAGACCGTTCCGCAGGACGGCAAATCTGTAAAATATCCGGGCTAAATTGTAAACACACCGGCATTTTACAATTTGATTTTATTTCTAAGTTCGTATTTTCGAGAGAATATTTCTATACCGATTCGATGAGTTTTTTTTTTTATTAAAATGAATTCGAATATACGTAATTTATTTTTAGTAAATTATTATAATATTGAAACATCGATAGTTATGCCACGACAATGGTCTTATATATTTCGATATTTTTAAAAAAAAATTTTTTACATATTCCTTTTAGCACGTTTTGTTTTGTCGAAAGCGACTTGAACCCGTATGACAAACCTAATATATCCGATTGATTATTGCATCACTGAACAACACGAACGAAGATCATTCGATCATTAAGTTCTAATAATCGTGTCGTGGCGTAATGGCTTTGTCTTTTTCAGTATAAGGCGGATATAAAAAATTTATTTAGTGATCTATCGTGATAGTATTTGATTAAAGAATTTTTATAAACTTGTTTTATACAACAGTTCGGCAGTGTTGATGTAAGTTATTGTGATATCAAATATATACATACGTAATGTATGCCTGCATAAACAATTTTGAACGCAGTCAGTTTTCGGTTAATGTCGGGAAAACGGATTTCGAAATTCCAAAACTGAACGATAAAATATATCGCTGACAGTAAAAACTTTTTACAAGATAATAAAAGTAAATAATTCGACGTAACTCTAAATCGATTTTGTGGACATAGACTTACATTTTTGTCCGCGATTTCGTTTCGATATTCGGAATTCAGTGATCAAACGCTTTCTCCGAACATTTTGTATACATTTAATTTTAGTTTCCGAGTAAAAATAACGATATCGACAATCGTCAAATTTAAAACGTTCGTAAATGAATATATCCTTGTATTCTGACGATAACTATTTGATCGCATTATCAAAATTAAAATTATCAGAGGTTCATGTGGCAATCGTATTTTATTTTGACGAAAAAAGTACACGTTGTTTTTTCTATATTAAGCTTCTAACGCGACTATTAAAGCTATAAAATCGTTAAAACAAAACGATATACAATTATAAAATAAAACTACAACAATCAAATTATAAAACCCGCTTCACGAATAAACGCAATAATAATCTTTGTGGAAGATTCCGGAATACGTCTTAAGGATGGAGGGATGAATGAGAGGGGTATATTAAGGGAATTTATGGAGTTGAACCGGACGAGACGTTTAGCAAACAAAAAAGGACAATCAAAGAGGATTTGGGATATATCGCAAATTGAATTTGAAGACCGGAAAATTTACAAGTTATATTATATAAATTGTTACACTCGTACATGTGCGGAGTACGGGTTTTAAAGTTATATTTGTATTGTAAACATTATTATCGTAAGAAAAATTCTAAAGTTTTATTATGTAGTTAAATTTATTTATCAAAAACGGAAAAATTGTTAATATTTAACATTGAAAACTCGGTAAATTTTATTCAAAGAATGATTATTCGATTAAAATTATAATTATCGTTCGATAGGTTATTATCGATCAACATTTTGGATTATTTCGAAGATTTTTCAAACAGAAAACTTTATATAAAGCTAGATACGTAAAAGTCATAGATTTTTTATTGAAATGTGATACTGTTACGAATTAATGATAAAAAGCCTCCCATACCAAACAAATAATGGTAATATGGATATAATTAGACGTTGAGTTCTATTCGTTCAAATACACGACATTTGGTTTAAACTACGCAAAAACGAGCAATTAAATAGATCGAAAATTGCGAAAAAAAATACGAAAACCAAAAACAAACGAAAAATAAAAATAAATATAAAAAATTTAAAGAATTCGATTCTATGTCATTTGAAAATGATATCACTGACGAATAATTCGTTATTTGCAATAAAGTTGTAATGTATAGTAAAAAATAATAATTACACATAATTCGAGTAATTATAATTCGATATTAAATTATTAGAACGTAATACCGACGTGTAATGTACAGAAAAAGTGTGGAACCG
This sequence comes from Geopemphigus sp. TES_GeoC_2020, assembly GCA_025469175.1. Taxonomy (NCBI): domain Eukaryota; kingdom Metazoa; phylum Arthropoda; class Insecta; order Hemiptera; family Aphididae; genus Geopemphigus; species Geopemphigus sp. TES_GeoC_2020. The sequence goes on from JAIPRN010000728.1 coordinate 51,976, forward strand.
TTTCTGTTCAATCATCTGTAATCATTACGACATGTATTTGTAATCCGTTAAATAGAAACGCGGTTAGAGTGTTTAAGATTATTCCATATTAGTTAAATATTATCTAATGTTCACAGTTTATAATATCGATTTGTCATAATAAACTTCGTAACGCCATTAATTTGACTGGCAACCAATTCTAAGTGACAAATCGACGTTCATTGGTTGCGATTAATAACGGTCGAATTAAACAATTATGGCCGACGAACTAATTTATCTAAGCCAGTCGGTTGCGATCGTTTTCAACATTTGCTTTTCGTATGCTCCAAAAACGGGGATGTTTAACGCGTTCGCTTGTTCGATTTTTTTGGGTTTTTCGTACACTATACACACTTTACGAAGCGGAACACTCTCAGACGTTCGACGCTTGAACGGAAATTTAACCGTCTCGACAAATCGCGGATCGCGATAACAATTGCGCAATAAGGGCGTTCGTACGAACTACAAACAAGTTTTAACAGACTGTCGTTATTGGTAATGAAATTCGAATATTATTGAGACGATCGCGTATTTGTTTCATTTTGTAGCGATTCCTTTGTATTACGGTCGTGCACGTGTTTACGGCGTGAAAACGTTTCGGCCTTTATTGTTCAAACGACATTCACTCCGCTACTATATCGTGACGGTACCGAACGATGTGTTTTGTTAACGACTTGTCGGTATTTAACCGATCGATTCGGTTTCGGAAGTCGGACCAATACCGACTTGTATTAGTGTACGGTTTATCTATTCCCGAGATCGGAGGAACGGAAAATTTACGCGCCGTTACGGGCTCTTTATCGGCAATTTTTTTTATATCCGTTGCAAATTGGTTTTTTTCGTAATTACTTTACAACGGTCGCGATTTTAGAAACGCCGTGTCTAGGATTCGGTCGCGAAGTTTTAAACCCAGCCTACACAAATAAATTAAACAAAGGACGCTTTGATTCTTATTTTTAGTTTATTTTGCACAATTATTATGTATACGTTTCGCTTGAAAGTTCCAATAGGAAATTCGATTTTACGCGATGTTTATATTCCAAACATTTCATCCCGTGCCTTCTACCGTTTATTTAAATTACCGTGAAATATCTATTTGGAAAAATCGAAAGAAATATTCGGTATTTCATTATTTTCGTTCAAAAATGTACGGATTAAAGGGGAAATTTTGCGGACGCCTCTGCGGTATAGACAATATTAACTTCTATATATTTCGGTTTTTATGATTCTCTCGTTAAACGCTAAAATTGTCGAATTAAATTGAAAATACTGTAACGTTACTCTCTTTGAAAATGTTCAACCCTCTTGAGGCACGTGAATGGGGTCGAATCATTTATGACCAAATATAGTTCAAATTTCTTTCTCGCATTTATGAACAAAATACCTGGATACCTGGTTCGAGAATTCTAATATTCGAAACTAAAACCATCGGTGTAATACGCGAATAATTATTATTACGCACACGGAGGCCGACGAAGCAAATTGAAATAATATCGACGACGTCTATTGTATAGCTAATCACGAATTGCGTATTATTTTACGGAAACGGATATCACGGGCTATACTTGAATATGTAGATGTATTTTGGACAACAATCTAACATTTGACGTACAGCGTAGAGTTAAGTATTAAAAATTACAATTTAGCAAAGTGGCTTATAATAAAAACACGTTTGGATCAATATTTTGATCTAAATGATCTATATTTTAATATAAACATTTTTTTTCGGAATATCTAATTCGACGAAGACCAGTACAACTGGAAACTGTTAGCGGATTTTAAAGGGTTTTAAAAACAACTAGTAAAAATTATTTTATTTTAAATAAAACTATATATATTTTTTCTATAGATAGGTTGACTCATTTACCTGACGATAACAAGTACTAGGCCTATTACGCGACTATGTCGTTTATCCACTCTAGTAGTCTATGGACGTACGCTGGTTGATCGCACGAACGTGCGAGATGTACAATCGTTAAAATCGATCACGTTTTAGAAAAATAACGATTTATACGAACGCATAACGCGATGGAAATTGTTTTCACTACGCGGAAGGCAAAAGAATATTGTCGAACGTGGAAAATCCAATAATGTTATCGAATTAAATTGTCCCGAAATTATCGGCGAACGAACGTAAAAAATAGAATTTATCGGCCAAAAACGGTAATCGCGATACGTTTAAAAACGTTTAACGCAAAGTGAACGGTATATGTAAACATCGTTTCTAGATAGCTAGACATTTTATTTTCGATGTTCGTTTCTTTCATTATCTTCGGTGAAATATAGGTATCGAATTTTTCGCTTAATATCGCGCCGCGCTGTTCGTAACACAACGATTACATTGTTTGGACAATTGACGGCGCACCGGTAAAATCGGCCAGGTCGGAAGTGGAAACGTTTCGTACTCGTAAAATGAGAAATACAATGGGTGCACCGGATCGCGTGCGTGGACTACGTCGCGGTCGTGTTAAGAGTGAAAGAAGAACACCGTGACGACGACGACCTTGACGGGGGGCGTGCGCAAATGGAAGTATCCGACGTTTACGCGTTATTGTAACGCGATAAAGATTGTAATAACGTTGGGTCCGGCGAACGAGCGTAATGGGTAAATACGGTCGGGTCGACCGGAGAGGTCAAAACGGAAACGGACACTGCGGTTGTGCGCCCACGTCCACGGACGTCTGTCGTAATAATAACAATGATATACGTAAAAAGGAGAAGGAAAAAAACAACGAGTCCGCGACGGAATGTTACAAGTTAGAGGTCGTCACATTATGTACGAGACCTTTATATTACCTACTCGTTCGACTTCCTACGAAGTTTGTACAAACACCATGTTCGTGTGTAAACACAATATTAAATTATCGTCGTTGTGCGAGCTGTCGATGACTTGTTTTTCGTTCAATGTCTCAGACGACGGCGTTTTCCCGTGGCTAAATCGTAACGTATCTGCGGCGTACGAATCCGAATAATCGATCGTTGTCGAGGCTAGAACCCGATTTCCGAGTCGATTCGAAGTACGTACGGGATTTTTAACCGATAGGCGACGAATTCGGAATCGAGACGCGATATATTCGAAATTAAATCTCGAAATAAACACAAAATTAATCGAAAACCGAGAAATTTTAATTCGGACGTATTGTAATATTCGAATTTCGTGGTACTTTTGACGTATATAATAATCACGTAGAGTAATAAGCGCCATTGACCATTTTCGTTATTACTTTTTCGATTTACGAAAGTTTAGCCGGTACAATTTTTCGAGTGTTTATTTAATGATTTATAATCACAGTCCTAATTTTTCCTTGTTCTCGTAGTTTTCGTCGATTAACGAATAACGTCGTTTATCATTCGTGCACAGATCAAATTCTATAGTTTTCTAGTGCTTTTGTAGAATAACACGATTTTTCATTATACACATAAATAGCGTGTCGTCGGAAATTCTATTTCGGTGAAAATATCCAACTGTCGAACTCGTGGTAATTGAAAACCATTACGAACGGTCAAACGGTTGTACGTTTAGCCGAAATTATAAACGGAATTTCGATACCGGTAAACGGAAATTATAATAATTCATTTACAGTGGTTGGGACTAAGTAAAAAACGAAAAGACCGTTTCGTCGGGTCATTACGTGTATTAAGTCTAAAGGTTATCACACATGATAAACGAGTTCGTTTTGTAGTCGGTACGTTAGACGTTTTAAACAGACAGACTGTTATCGGTAAATAATATCGTATCGCCGTGATCTTTCTATTATTCGGATACGCTTAGTACTATGGGGACGACGACGACGACGACGACGAACTAGATAAGAAGAATAAACAAACAAAAAAAGAACTCTAAGGTTCGACGTACCTGTGACCATCAGGAAACGGCGACGATAATAATAGATACGCGTAGTAGAATAGACGTGAACGTATATATATATATATATACACGTCGTATCGAAACGCGAAAAATATACTAATCACGGTCTAGAAAAGCGTGAAGTTTGTATACGCGTATTCGGGTATTGACAGGGTATGTAAACCGGTATGTATATATACCGGTGGTTTTTTTTTGTTCCCGTTGGAAAACGGTCTGATAATGTGTACGCGAAGCGTAAAACGCCACGTCCATTCGGCGGGATCGTCTGACCGACGCATACGTGCATTATTGACCGTCGCGAATCTCCGGGCGTATTGTCGGCACGGCGCGTACATAACGCGATACGCCGGATATATGAACGTTGTACGTCGCCGGTCCGAGGCTGAAACCTTCGCTTTGTTTTTTCGGTTGCCACGCCACGGTTAATAATCGCGGAATTAAACGGTCGCGCGGTGGCGGCGGCGTTGTTTTCACTTCGGAAACCGAACGATAAAATCAATTTGTCGTCCCCGCGGTTCCTGGCACGCCCGACGGTGGAGCAGAAAACGCAACGACCTGAATATATCCGTAATAACGGAGCGGAAAAAACTATATTAATATCGGAGTCGACTCGGTCGGGTTACTTGTAAATTCGATTTATCACTATATACGCGACGTCTCGTGTGTTATAATTTCACGCTTCTACGCGTTAATAATATTTCGCTATATATAACGCGTGTATGTGTGTGTGTGTGTGTGTGTGTGTGTACGTTTAACGTCAGTGAAAACAGAAGTTTTGCGCCTTAAAATACGATTTTAAATAGAGAGCGGATCCTAATCACTTTACGTACGTGTGTTCATCGATTTCACGCGGTTCGATTGGGGCAAATGTGGACGAGAATTGGCGGCCGCGAAATTCGTAGGAAAAACGTGATATCCCGCGTTACGCGTCGTCTCCGGGAAAAATCGTGTTTTGTTCGTTTCCGGCGTTCCGTTTTTCGTTAATAGCCGCCGGACAAACGGATTGCGCGATTGTTCCGAAAGTTACGAACGTCACGTTTAACACGTTTAAGTAAATTAATGTACGTCGAAATCGCTCGTGTTTGTAAACGTAGATCGCGTTAAACAAAAACACGTGGATGTACACGTCATACAGGGTGTTCCTATCATCCCGATTTTATCCCCCGTAAAATCTGGGGCTTAACGATTATAAACGAACCCGTAGCAATTAATATAACGAAGACGAATATCGAACAATCGTTTATACGCTTGGTTTTAGTTGTTTAACTAGTTTCTAATTTATGTTTCTTTATATTGCAACGGGAAAAATCGCTTTCTCTTCGGGTATTTTTTCGTAATACGAGACGCGCGTTCGAATATATTTCAATTCGACCGACGGTGTTTGAGTAATTTATTAAACCGGTAAACCGTTACGAACGTTAAATAATAAACATATTTTAACGTCGAATTACGGGCGTACGCGTATTCTCGAGTAAAACAAAAAGAGCGACGTTCGCGTTGGCAATCGTTCTTCAATTTGCACGTCGGTTACTACCGCCGACGCAAATATTTGCCGAACACATTTCGTCGTCGCGTCGGATACGCTTGTTGTTGCCGTTTGAACCCCGAGCTTAACTTGTCGCTCGTTTTTTTTTTCTCGTCTTTATTTACTACCGCGTTCGACTATTCAATTCGCGCGTGTCAACCTGTTGTGTCGTCGCGCGTGATTTAAAAATCCCTCCAGCCGCCCAAAGTTTCGTTTAATTAACCGCGGCTCGTTGTTCAAATAAGAGAACCGTTTAAATTATTGTTCAACTTTAATCAGCGTTTAGTCCGCGATTATTTCGTAAAACCACTTAAGTCACTTAACTATATAACGTACTTATATATATATATATGGCGTATATATTTAAGAACGAACCGCGTGTACGCGCGCTTATGTAAATACGCGTGTTCGATAAACGAAAGTTCGCCTCAAATTCGGCGCGCGGACGAATAGTCGGCGAATGTTTTATTAAAGTTTTAAATAACAGTTATTACGGGTGGGCTGCACGGGAAACGTTCGTACGAGGATAATTAAAATTGTTCGCGCATAACCGTGTTTACACAGAAGACGCCGTCGTAATAACGAGTCGTCCACAATATCAACGTTGTTCGACTTTAAGAGGCGATTTAGATAAAGCAGTTCGACGCGTGGGCCGTTTTACGTTTCACGACTAACGGACGTCGGTAAAAATAATGCCGAATTATTTAAAAAAAAAAAACTTTTTTTCCTACTTCCGGAACGCAACCGTCAACGCCCGATAGCGCCGCCGTAAATACGACCCGTTTTCCGATCTAAGCTCGGCCCTGCGCACCAGATTTATTGGTTAAGTATTTCTATGCGGTTCGGGGCACGTTAAAAAAAACCCACTTTGACGACGGCGCTCACGTACGATCGTCGCGATAATTTTCCGAGCGTACCGTTTATAAACGTTTCGAGCGAATGGATTCGTGACGGTGATTCTCGAACGAAGCGTTTCGGCGCTACCAATCGGACAAGTCTACGCAATAATCCGACGTGGGGCGGGAGCCCGCAAAGCTTTATATTGCTTGTATCGCGTTTCGTTGCCCCTCAAATATCATCGGTGTTCCGCAATGAGAATGCGCTTAAACTACGCGCGAATTATCGGAAAATATATTTTCGTCGACGAATTAGTTGCGGCCGCGCACGGTTAAGAAACTAATCGTTTTTGGTACCTTCGATTCGACGACGATGAAAGTTACGGGTAATTCACGAGTTCGATTTAACCATCGTTCGACTGGCTTCGAATACGTACAGAAATGTGTTTCATTTTCAAAAACCCGCCATTTTTAATCGAACGGTGAATGTTTCGCCGAAGTTGTCGTTTCTGAGGTCACAAAAATGTCCACCTCGTGCGTACGCATTATATACCTATAACGATGAATTATGCGTATCGTAACATAAAGCGAATCGTCCGTTGTGTTTCAGGTTACGGTCATATCGCTCCGAAAACGTTGAACGGGAAAATAGTGACGATATTTTACGCGATCGTCGGCATACCGCTGATGTTGTTGTGCCTGTCCAACATCGGCGATATTATGGCGCATTCCTTCAGGTTCCTCTACTGGAAAGTGTGTTGTTACACGTGCACCAGAAGACAGAGGCGCGTGCAGTCCCTGAGGAGGTCCCGCAGTCAAAGGTCCACTACGAGATCTCACGGGTAAGGTATTATACGTACACGAACAAGCCCGGCCGTATCGAATTAGCATATATTTCGACCCAGACCCCGGCACGTTCGCTATTTAATTCCCCAATGAATTTTGTACGTATAAGTAAGTATTTATGCGTATCGTGTGTATATATATATATTTATATCTCTGGGTGTTACAGATATCGGCTATCTGCAGGGTCGTAACAAAAACTATTTTTAATAGATAAAACGCTATACGAGTATTAGCCGAAAACATTTCTCTACGCCACCAATTGATTAGTTCTTTAAGCCGTACGTATTCGAATAATTAATACAATCGTTCGAACAAAAACGTCGACTTTTGTCGCGAACGTTTTTACGTTTTCCTCGGAAAAAATGAGTTTACTGTGAACTACACTTGTACATACATGTACGACGAACGAATAGCAACCTATATAGTTTATTTTACACCAATAATTTGAACGAGCGAATTTATTTAACGTAATAATAGTATTTCGCGATATTTCTAAAGGTTATCAACAAATAAACGTACTTTATACATAAAAACGCTTTTCTCAATATTCGAATACAAAAGTATTTTAAAACGTATTCAATATAAGCGAAATTATTTTAATACTTTACGACGTTTTCGGCTACTAGTCGCATTATTATCGTCGTATTCGATCAATTGGGAAATATTTATCAACATTTAGATATTCGTCTGTGTGTACGATACAATATAAATATATATATATATATAATTGTTTGGATCATAAAAAGGATATACACATCGCGGAACCGTGTTATCGATCTCTGATGGATATCGCCGAAAATAACGAATTATCGGACTTTTGCTATCGATTGTCTATTCCCCAGATTTACCGTAACATGCGAAATCTAACTACGGTCATTCGGAGTTCGACCGCGTATTATTATTGCGTACGAAACGCACCCCTTCGCACTTAGGTTTAAATGGATAGTGGATATTTACACCAATTGGCAATTCCTATACAGTTCGGGAGCAATCGACTAGCTATATATATATATATTCTACTTCACTAACTGGTCGTTGGAATCGGGTCGTCGGAACGACATAAACGCGGTTTTGTAATTTAAATTTAACAGGTCTCAGAAACTATCGTTTGTCTCGTAGCGCAAACAACAAACGCGATCGTGTAACAGCGAGCGGTCAGTTTATTAAAACACGTACGAATATATCAATACGCTCTCGCTCGAGTGACTTCGATGTTGACCGGTGGTTGGTTACAACTCGCGAGTAAAGCGGAGCGCGCGAGTCCATCGCGAATAAATGAATGAACGAAACCGGCCGATGAAAATAGCGCGGCACGACGAAACTGAGGGTTTTCGGGCATATTTCTAATGAATTAAACGAAACACCAAAGACACTTGTTAAGAGACTAGACGCGTTGGCGTTACGCGATCCGAACGAAACGACGAGTAGTACGATTTGGGTGCGCTGGGTCACGGATGAAATATAGGTAGAACGCGACGACAAATCGCGAATTGCCCACTAACATTTCCAAAAATCGATCGGTAAGTGTACGGAATTTGACCGCTTTTCCGCGCGCGGTTGGCGAAACCTTTATCGGTCCGTTTACTGACCGTGGCCGGGTACACGCGTTCGGACGCGGTTACTGACCGGGGTGGTTTTCGTATATTTTCTCTCGTAAAATACGTCCGCGCGTCGTTGACGTTGCACAGTTCGGAAACGGACGGTATCATTATTTCTACAGCCGTGTCGTATTCGTTGTTATTAGGTCGAGGGCCACGTCGCTGAAAAGGACCGGTCGCATATCGCAAAGGTCCGCGGACAGCGCCCTCGGAATGTCGGACTGTTACACCAGATCGTCGTATTCGGACACCGAATGCAGGTGACACGCTGTTTAATGGTTTTGTTGTATTGATTTAACACGTACATTCGTCGGCAGGTACTACGACAAAATGGAAAGAGAATACGCCGCGTTCGGAGGCGGAATGCCGGGCAGGGCGCCGAACCGTTACTCGCAACAATCTCGGTACTCCGACACGGTGCCGTTACGCAGACACTCGCCGGCCATTAAGCCCAGGTCGACCAGCCAGATCAGCGGTCATCGAAACCATCCTAGTTATTATCACGGCCGTTATCGGATGCCAGGTACGACCCCGGCGGTTTTCTTTTTTTGTTTTTAGATCCCCAACGCGAATATATATATATTTCCCTATTTCAAAATTCCTTACGATCAATTTCGATCTAAATTCCTTACGATCCCATCGAACAAACGTTACGAGCGTTTAACATTTTATCCGCGGCGTTATTCATAAAGGAGTCCGGACACGTATGCTATCCAAGGAGCTTGGATAGGCAATTTTCGGAATATGCGCGCGCTCGGGCGGGCGCGTTTAGTTCGTGTGCAAGATAACGAATGATTATTGTGTCGTGGATCGTAACTACTAGCCGCACGTAAACGTTAACGATTCGAAAAGAGTTCAATAATTTAAAGTGTATAGCGAGACGACTTAGGCTTAAAGCGAAACGAAAATTCGATCATGTGGAACGCGTAGAATTACGTTTAGAAAAAGGGTTTGAACTCGTCGGCCATTTTTTTTTGGATAATTTTTGATAGTTTTTAAAATGTACCGGAACACGAACGACGGAAGAAGTAAAAATTCGTTTTTAATGTAGTGATGATTGTAATTAATAAAAAAAAGTAGGTTCCGCTATAACCTATAGGTGACTAATAATATTATTTCGGAATTCGGTCGATTCAAATTGGTCGAATATGTATTTAGTTTTGAAATCCAGAACGGTATCAAAAAGTACACCGCTTCCGATCCTTTTAATTGCCATTGTTATTGCTCCGATATCAGTATAAATAAATATTATAATAAAATCGAACCGAGCCATTAATCCTAATTTCCTACGCCATATAATATTTAATAATTATAATCACCTACGAACGTTGCCCAGAATATTTATATTTAAGTGTCAGTTGATACGGGTAAGCGCCATATATTCGCGTAGCGATCTATTTCGTTTTTATTTTGTTTACTCTCGACAAATTTTTTTTCGTTGTATATATAATATTTAAAAAAAATATTGTTTCGAGTGATTTTTTTAAACGACTCGGGCAACGATACAATTATATAGGACCATTTCTTGCGACGGAATTACGAGCGTTAAACTATTTAAAATCGTTATTGATAAATCACGGTACGAATTTTCCCGTACAGCTGATCGTCGCCGAAAATGTAACGGAAATAATTCAATTTTTTAGTCGAGAAATCGGAATTCGAAAATTATTTTGATATTTCTTATCCGCGTAATATATTACAATACGTTCGTATTTACTGTCTCAATCATCGGTAGAGCCATAAATTCGTTTTTAATTCGGAGGTAGTACGACGCTATATATACGTATGTATATAGTTTAAAAACTGACGTAAAATCCAACGCGTTTTACGCTAAATTACTAACACACCCTACATAGTACACGGGAACTTTATAGTTATGGTTTTTCATTTTCCCGCCGAAAATTGAATATAAACAAGGGATGCCTACTTTTGCCCACGCATATTTCAGAAATTCTAACATCGATATAAATATACCATATATATATAAATCTTAAAAAGTGATGTAGTTGAAAAAGATTTTGCGAATATCGTTAAATAATAAACGGGATTTTACGTAAAATACATTTTTATGTTGTACAAATAAGCTTCTTTAAACGTATTGTACATATTTGAATTCAAATAGTATAATGTGCATGAGTGGAATTAAGCGAGACGTTAAATATTTTAAACATCATCGTAGACGTATACGTATTTATGAATTTGAATTTTTACGTTTCTGGAAGAACAATTTTAAATTGAAAGTTTTTTGTTTAAAAATGTATTTTTCGATACCGCGTATATTTTTGTAAATTCAAGTTAGAAACGTTCGCCTAATATTACGTGATAAAAACGTAAGTACTGACGTTTAATGTAAATACTTCAAGAACTCTAGAAAGTTATACAATAAAAGGCTTTCTTTTAGTATCGAATTTGTATTTATGTTACGTTATTAGATAATCCGAAAATAATTTGATCATACTTTTGTCAATCCTATGTTTAATATGATAACCGTACATTATTTGTTTCTACTTTTGCGATACTTTTAATGGAAAGATTCGCTATAAATAAAACATTGTTATCATAAATGATTTTACATAATGTGAACGTAACACGATATTTCTTTGAGGGGAATAAATCCAGTTTTTTATTCTATTATTTATTTATTAACGAGCGAAGCGAGAAACGTATTAGTTTTTATATGACGTATTTGTGGTTTTTTTTTTTATTTCGTCCGTGAGCACTTCTTCGTAAATTAGGAACGATTGTTTTTAATTTCGTATCAGAAAAAATGTTCGTAGGCAAGTATCAGAATTAAAATTTTTTTTAAAAATACATAAAAAAATCGATCGAATAAAAACAACGTTAGAGGTGTTTAAATTTTATTTACCGCGACGTTAATTAATTTAACTAATTCGTTAATTACGTCGAAATATTATAACGAAAATGATTCCGGTCATAATTAAATTCTATTACGTTATAATTTTTAATTATGATAATCTAATAGCTTTGTTCAGAATCGGTTTTTTAATATAACGGTTTATCGTTATTTTCAAAATAATAATATAATTCTAAGATGTCCGTTCACGTCTCACGTGAATCGACATTCCCATAGCGCTCACCGTTCGCTATATTTTGATGGAAATATATATTGCTGGTTTATTAGATCCGAATTATTCAGACGGCGATCAATTGGACGGACTGGAAATGCGGCAAGTACCATCGATTTTATTCAACAAATACGCACTAGACAGAGATGAATCTAGAAGGAGTAAGTTTTATACAATTTTCTGTTAATTTGTACTGTCTCGACGATAGTTTATAGTAAAAGTATTTAAAAGTTTTCGACGTCCGTTACGAAGTATTTGCCGAAGCGATTTTGCGGAAGATAAACGTTTTCAAACGATAAACTAAGTAATAGAAGAAAAATATAATAATAAACGATACGGAAAACAAATTATAACAAAGTAACATATTAATCGACGAACGTTTAAAGACGCCGTGATTTATTTACTGTATAAACGTACACGTGTAAACACAAAACGATTTTTTTTATCGCGATCTAAACTATATTTCTTGAAATATAAATAGTTTTTTTTTTTATTTCGTTTAAGAAACTTTTTCCCACGTTTCATTACATATTTTTTCGTAAGTTTGAGATTTTCGCACAAATTTCTTATTTGTTATAATTACATCAGCCTTTGATTATCCTACGATTTAAATTATAAATTCTTTAAACGATATTTTGAACGGAAATTTACGCACGTCGGTTTATTAAATCCCACGAATATTTCTCGATATTAAGAACTGTAATTTAATTGGCACACAATGTAGAGATAAATATACCGCCGTAGTTGATATAGAAAATATATTATGTTGGAAACGTATTTTTAGGAATATGTACGATTTGGGTATAACGACAAACGTTGAGTGTAGAAACTAATAATAACTCGCGAAGAAACATACGATAGCTTAATAAAAATACATTCGTGTCAATTTAGAGATAGTATGGCTATGATATTTCTATTTAGATAATATTTAAGGCGATGTTATTTGATCGAATAGATTAAAATTAAGTCGTTAGTGTTTGTCTTTGGTATATAATATTTTTTAACGGATAATTCGACAAATATTCGCAAATACAATCGATAATTATTAGTCAGTTTTTTTTTATAATAAATTCAACGGTCAAACTATTAATTATTATTCGATTGTATCTTGGAACTGTCGGTTAATTGAATTCCAAATGGTATAAGTACTATTTGGTATTTGATGAACATTTAAGGCGAGTGTCACAAAATATAAGATATTATTATAAATAGTTGAGTGTATATCGAAGATATTGCAAAAGCTAACACATCAACGATATTTGGTAACGAATGATCATATCATTTGAAACAATATATAAATTGTGCATAGATTCACAATTGTTACGAATTTCTTAGGTGTTCTATAAACGTACGTAGTCTTTGTATTTTACTCTACTCTAGCGATGTATGTTACAAGGAGTTAAGATACAATTTGCGTATATTTTTCTCGAATTTTTCGATAACGTTTAAAAAATGCCGTAACGAAATGTGTTTAAAATGTCAGATTTAGGCGTATCGTATTCAGCGTCAAATTGGTTCGTAACTCGTAAACTGGAAAAATTTCTCTGTAACGTACGCGTATTTTTTTACAAAAATTAAAAATGGACGTAACGTTTATCTGGGTAGGTCGTTGAATGATATACCGCCTAGACGTGTCCAACGAAACTATACATTATTATTTTTTGTATGACGTGTACGGTTGACATATACATATAAAGTAACGTAGAGTATTTTTCAAATAAAAACCTTGTAAATAAATTATAGCTTCCTCATTTCTCCTAATAATTTAAAATAATTACATTTCCAGCCATTTAAATTACTATACGTTAGTAAAAGGTCCGTATGATACGCTAGCGGTTGTGCGCCTACATCCTGTTTGTAATAAAAACCAAAAAATATTAACGAATTTACTTAGCCAGTTATTTTCGTATATTTCATTAAATTACACGTAAATATTGTATTTTTGGCAATATTTTATTTTATCGTATTTAATATTTATAATTCGCGTACCATTTGTATATAATTGACATACTGATTTAAAACGTACCTTCTACGTGCCAACAATATTAGCAGTTATTTCGTTAAACATAAAATGTACGTCCTAAATTTCGGTTCGATTTCATAATAATCCTCTTACGGCGGTTGAAACTACTTTTTATTCTGAAAACGAACGCGTATTCGTTAATGTGTTTTCTAAGTTACGTAAAATAACGTAACATTTTCATTTCGCGACGTTAATTTTTTTTTTTTTTTGACCAAATTTAAGTAAAATCATAACGAATTGCGTCGAACAAATACGGAATCGGAGTTAGAAATTCAATTTCTACACAACATAGAAAGGAAACACACACATGTAAATATGTTTTCAATGTTGAGATTGGACAACGGTTCGTATGTTCATTTTTTTGATTCACTACGCTCGGTAAAAAATATATTTTTGATCGTGTGTCGGATGACGTGTGTGCACGTGTATACGCATAATTATTGTCAGCGGCGTGCTTAATCTTTTCAATGGTAGGTGGATATGTGTATCGACGCCATTTTATTATATTACATAAGTTTAATTATTGAAACGGCAAAATGAACAAGAGCGTTAACTGCCATCTGTCAAGTCGTTCGAAATTTGTGTTCGTATTTATCATTAAAGAGCAATGACGTACTAAATGATATATATATATAAGAAAATTTGGAAACGTTTGATTTTTAGTGGAGAGGGAATGTTATTACTGACTTCCCGTCGATATTTCGTTTAAACCTGATAAATCATATTAAACTTAAATATCGTTTGTATAAATAAAAAAACAAAATTCAATATACATAATAATTCATCCGTTACTTTGGCAAACTTTTAATACATATTTTTCAACGGCTTTTGAAATTTCGGTTCAAATGGTTTAAAATAACATTTTTGTTTCCGGAGAAATTTGTTTTTGAAAGCGAGATTTTTTTGACTATAAAAATACCGTCCGAGTTTTTATTTTAAAAGATAATAACGGTACCGTAAAAGACATTTTTGATATAAATATATATATATAGTATACTTCGACTACGAATGTATCGTTTATATAATTATTTTATCTTTATGAAAATTTAATTCGAATTCTTCGACATTATTATATTTATATAAATATACCTACTTTTTTATTATTTTATTATTATATATTTAAGTAACGTTATTATATTTCGTATTTTGAAAGCATCTAATAGTACATGTACTAACTAAGACACTATATTTATTTATGGTATAAGAAAAGAAAATTATAAAACGAATAAAAAATTATCGGCATTATTCGAACGACGTGAAACGTAATAAACGGCCGCTTTTAATCCCCGTAAATTTAAACGTTTATTACTCGGGAATATTTATAGGATTTTGAAAATAAATAAGCGCGTACCATCGCCTAATAATGTATAATTGTCGGTTAATCAGTTGTCATTTAATGACGAAAACGTGATACAGTTACAATAAATAAGGAGTTGGCCACGAGGAAAATTTTCTAAAAACGCACGACGAAAATTGTTTATATTTACCGAAACGATTCAAAAATCACGTTGTTCGTATAAATTTGGTTATTCCTTGCAAGTGGCGACGAATCGTAACGAATTAACGACGATCGAACATTATTTGAGTATACAAACTCGGAACATTTGGTATATTCCATTTAAAAATAAAAAAAATACAATACCTTATGCGTGTACTGTGTCGATTTGAAAAAAAGTTTAGCCGTTATTTATTACGCTTGTTAGTAATTAATATTATTAAAAATATTATCGTTATACGACAGAAGTTATAGACATATGGAAATATCGATTCATTATTAATATTCACACGAACGTGTTACCTTTAATTTATGTATAACGTGATATTGGTTATAAAATATTATCGTCATCATTAATATTTTTATTATTATTGTTACTATTATTAATGAGTTATAAATTTCTGAAAATAGATTAAAATTTCACAAATTCAGCCAATAATTTAGATTCTATAATCTGTATAAATAAATATATATTAGGCGTTTCAATTTAAAAGACAGGCACCTACCTGAAATTAATATACATTACCACGAAATAAATAAAAGTGACGGTATATGGGGGCGTGTAAATTAAATTAATGTAGATTTATTATATACGGGTTTTCGCATAAAAATTAAACTAAACTTTAAGTATAACGTATATCTATTTTATTTTTATAACGTTACGTAAAATATTATTATTTTATGAAATGTAATATCCAACGGTACTATTTCGGTTTAAAATTACAATTTTAATTCTGGAGACGTTTGAATTTGAAGTTGAACGTAACAACTTTTTCTATTTTGATTATATACCATTTACGTACTTCACTTACGTCATATCGAACGTAAATACACAACGCTTAGCGTATTTAGAAACTAGCCATTTCACACGAATCGTCGATAAGTATAACATTTAATGTTTAATTAGTTCGTACGAACGAATCATAACGGACGAATTAGAAGAACAATTAAGTAGAGTCAATTATATGATATTATGTATATATGTGTATATATATATATGTATATGTTATGATATATACGTATATGTAGTATATATGTTTGAATTTTTAAATAATTTAAATTTTGACTAAGTTAAACCGATTTGGTTAATTAATTTTAGCGAGTTAAAAAAGAATCATTCACTTGTCTAGTATTAGTTATTCGCGGATATACGTATTATATAAATAGTGACGATTCGAACAATTTTTTTTGTTAGGTCGTTAACAAAATTTCCAAACGAAGTCATTGGTGTTGTATATTTGGTTTAAGATGACAAATGACACACACACACACACACACACACACACACACACACACACACACACACACACACACACACACACACACACACACACACACACACACACACACACACACACACACACACACACACACACACACAC
>JAIPRN010000729.1:0-68620 GCA_025469175.1 Geopemphigus sp. TES_GeoC_2020
ATAGAGAGAGATATTGGATAAAATGTGGAAGAATAGACTTAGATGGTTTGGTCATGTTATGAGAAGAGAAGATTCGGAAGCAATTGAACGGGATTGAGTGTAATATGAAGACTGCAAGTGTGTGCATGAATGATGTGGGAGATCGAGTCAAGTGGAGGTTGAGGACCAAGATGGCTGACCCCAAATAACTGGAAAAATAAGGCGAGGAAAACGATATCTGTAAATTAAAATAAAATAATATAATAATATTATTATACAAAAACTAATATAAGAAATACAATATAAAATTATCATAATTACATTAATAAATAAAACTGTATTATCTATTATATTAATGACTCTTAAATAGACGTAAGAAAATAAAATATATTTTAAAATATTTATGAAGTTGACCTTAAATTACAATTTGTCTATTATTAATTGATAAATGCTTACCAATATTATAGTTATTGTTATTTTTCAAAGAAACTCCTTTATCAGATATGTCAAGAAAACTTTCAACAAGATTTATTACATCTTGTGAGCATTTTGTTTTCATAGTTAAGAAATTTGGATGATTTTCAATTAATTCTTTTAATTTATCATTTGTAATTAGCTAAAAACAAAAAAATATATAAATTAAATTAATCCTACAAATCACCAAACATACAATGCATTAACATAAAATAGTACGAAAATATGCATACAAATAAACTATATAAATGAATAAAATGTGTCAAATAGGGAAAAAATTATTAATATAAAAATTTACCATTTGATTTTCAGATATATATTTTTCTAGATATAACTGTAAATCATCAGTCACATAACCAGGTCCTTGAACTTCATTTTGGCTAGTGTTACTGCTACTTAAATTAGAATTGCTGCTACTAATTGATGAAGAATGTGTCCTTAATCTATAATAGTTATTTTCAGTATTTTGAAATATGTTGTTCTGGTAATTATTTTTTCCAATACATTCAGTTACATTTGACTTATTGTTAAAATATGTTTTATTATTATCATAATACATATGATTTCTAAATCCTTCATTCAAGTTTGACGTATTCTTTCGTTTTTTAGTATTTGACTTTTGTTTAACAACAAGTTTTCTTAAGTGGCTCGTTTTATCGTCAACAATTAGAGATAGTAGAGAAAAATTATTTGGATTTTCAGGTAACTATAATTTTAGACAAATTACAAACAAATAAACGATTATTATAAGTATTTAGTTTATACTTACAATTAATATATCTTTCAAATTTTGAAGTAGTTCAAAAATTGAATTAAAACCAAGACGTTTAAATGGTAAAATTTCTCCTTCCTGTTTGCGATAATCTTTTAGAAGCTGCTCAATACTTAATTGTTTGGGTGAACTTGTTAATAAACTTCGTACATTAATTTTAACTTCCTCAAATTCATTAGACATATTTAATAGAGATCTCTATTATAAAATAAAATAATTTTAATACAACTTTATTGAAAAATTAAAGCATTATAATGGTATATTTATAATAATTAAAATTTAAGCTAAAATGGCTAAAGAAAAAATAGTATTTTAAATAAATTGTATCAATTTTTTAATTTCGTTATTTTTGTAGCGACTAATTTTAATTTTATACCATATTGGATTCTTTTCATTTATAAACTGTATATAATTATAGATTAAAAGTCATATAAATAAGTTTTTGTTTGCATTAATTATTTTAAAAATGTTCTACTACTTAATATTTCAGAAAAATTGATAACAGATATTTTGTGGAAAGCTTTATACAGTACAAATGATGATTTGTTTCTTAAACACGTTTATAGTTTTCTGGGGAAATGTCAATAACAAAACGAACATAATTAGAGCTAGGCACACAGTGTTAAAATACTTAATATGATACGCAGATTTCAATATCTAAATCGGAATAACGTGTAAATATATTGCGTTAAACTATTAACAAATTGAAAATACGTTTCAATATTTACCTGATTTAGTCTTAAAGTAAACAACGATGGGTATATTGTGTGATTAATCTAACGAAAATATAAATTGGCGAATTTATGCGTACAGAAGTAAAACTTTATAATGATTTGTAAAATATAGACTAATACTAATTTATTGAAACCTTATTGTCACAATATGGCTGTAAAGTGAAAAATGACCAAAAATTGTCTAGTCACCAAACAAAAAAGTATAAAACCCGCACAGTCACTAAACCATAACTACACGATTCCAGTAAAGACGCAAAAACATTACGGTTATACATTAAAACATAAAAATAGAACCGTGACGAAGTTACTCAATCGACTATCATCGTCTCGAATATGACAATTATTTCGTGATAAAACGAAGGCATCGCACGATTTATGTTACCACATATTTATGAGATTCCCGAGCCGGGTTTATTGATAATATTCAGTACTTCATCATTAAATTGTGTAGTACAGTTCGTTCGTAACTTCATATATAAACCCGACTGAAATTTCTTATCAATTAGAGAAAGTAGATTTTATTATAAACTTTTCACTTTGTGGATACTTTTCGTGGATTTGTAACTCGTTAACAAAATGCTGTGTCTGAAGTGATGGCGCACAACTGGTCACATCAATCGTTTATCATAGTATCGCTACATTAACGATTTTAGGATACCAACGTATCACGTAAACTGTGTTTTTTTTTTTGTATTTTATTCGTGTTTAGTATTTAGTAAATTAATTTTTTTTATAATTCGTCATTAATATAGTTATTACAGTGCAAACTTTTACTGATTTATTATGTCGTCCAATGACTGGAACGAAGTAAAATTGTTAGCCGCTGATTTTCAGCGTATACAGTTGACCACCTCTTCCCAGAGGTAGTTTTTGTTGTTAGTTTTCAAATTTATGCAAGCCTTTGGAAAATAATTTTAAAAAAAATGTATATTTAGATTAGGCGAAAGAAATTGTATAGAAATAGTGGCGAAATTAATCAGTTCGAAGTTACTGGATGTAGTGTTCACAATTGATGGTAAGGAATATGTAACGCCAGTGCATTTAACAAAAGAATTAAAAGATGAAGTCTATGTCCAAGGAGGTATGTGTTTGTTGATATTTTCTCCTTTTATTTTCAATTATAAATATAAGTAGAATAATGTTATTACTTAATTGTACTGTATATTGTATATTTTTTAATTAAGTAGGTTTTTGAAAATTTCAAAAATGGTATAATATTAATGGTAAATTGAAATTTTATTAAAATGTGAAATTGAACTATGTAATTTGTACCTTCACTTTTCTAGTTCAGATTATATTTCATTAATAAAATTGGTATTAATCTCATTTATAAGCTCCGTAATCTTGAAAAAATAAAATATTTAATTTGTGATTTTCAACTACCTGCTGCACTGAAGTTTCTAGATCATGGTGCAAATAACTTACATTGAGAGGCAAATAAATGTAAACCTTATCTAATTATAAAATAAAAAATAAACATAAAATCTACCTATATATAGAAGTGGAACTCTAAAATGTCCCATAGTTTGCTAGCAAAAAAACATAATATTCGTTTTAATTATTCATAATTTAAAATCATAACCAGTGTTATAAGTTTCTAAAAAAATTAGACATCACAATTTTTCATTTGTATAACTTTTCTACATTCATTATCAAAAAAATCATTTTGTACATGTGCCTCATATTTTTTGTTGACAATATGTGTATCAACAATAATTCAAAGGTCAATCAAAATCTCAAATTTGTAATTACACCATTATTTTTAATATGTTAAAGTGCTTAGGTTTTGTATAAACATTGAAATTTTTAAATAGAATTAAAATAGCTTTTAGTCAAATATACATATTGATAAAACATTTTAATTGTGCTGAAAATTTATATTTATTTTTATATAAATAGGGAAAAATTATTTTAATATAAATATATTTTTACAACTTAAAGCAGATTATTTAATAATAAAATTATATTTTATAGGTCGTATAGTCATTCTAGATGTTGCTAGAACATTAAAAGTTGATCCAGATGTTGCAACTAAGCTCTGTGAAAAATTAGCTAAGGATGAACCAGATGATTATTGTATTGTTCATGGACAATTAATTGGATCGATTTATTTAGAACAGGTTGCTGAAGATGTACTTGATAAACTTGAACAACATGGACACATAAATTCGTTAAAAATATCTCAACAATTTGATCTACCAGTGGATATAATTGATTCAGTATAGAGTTTTATACTTATAAATTTATGTAATAGGTTTAAACAAATATGATACTTCCATTTTAGATGATTGAAAAACGTAACCAACATTTTGGTTTTAATCTGCACAAAAATAAAAACAATCTATATCTATATTATACAGATTCCTATTTCAATTCAATCAAAAGGATTGTTAGAGGAGCCCTTCTGGCTACTACCCGGCCAGTATTAAGTACAGCATTAATAAATCAATGTTCTCTTGACGAAAAAGAGTTTTTTAGTAAGTACAATTATTTACTATTTGTCTTCTACATTCACGTTTTGTATTAAACATTGTTTATATTAATATTACTTGTTATCCATATAAAGTACGAATCAAATATAATACAAGGTTATTGGCCTTAAATTTCAAAATAATTTGTAATCATCAACATTTAATTATTATTAAATATCGACGATTACAAATATTTATAAATAATATATTTTAATTCAAATTGTTTATTTTAGCTGTATTTGAGAGCTTGTTAGCAGAAAAGCAAATACCTGGTATATTGACAGATCGAATTGGAAATGCTTGTACTTATATTCCAAATATATATACCAAAACTTTGAACGATTGGATTACAAATTTTTACTCTAATAATAACTATTTAGGTATGTAAACTAAAAATGTGTAGTACTCTAATTAAAATTATATTCGATAATACTATTTAACAAATTTATAGATTATGAAGCAATGAGTAGCGTTGGGATAACTGATCCCATTTCTTATATATCACGGATGCAATTTGGCAATGAATTGATTACATTAAATACATGTGCTGTTGGACCAAAAATATTAGACGACATTTTTGCAGCCATTGAAGAGTCTATTGCCAGTGGAACTTGGATAGATATTATGGTTTACTTTAGCTTAATGACTAATTTTAAAAGTATTACTAGTATAATATTTTTGTTTTAGGATTTTGTGCCGGTTGTTTTTGATGTAAAAGATGGAATATTGATTTTGGAATATTTGTTAAAAAAAAACAAAATATCAAAGTGTTATGAAATTTTTAATGATACTATATTGGTGACCAATAAGTTTATTGAATTACAATCAAAATGTATAATCAATACCTTAGATACTAAAGTCAAAAAGGTACAATGACAATTATAAAACATTTTTAACAGTTTGTAATTACACGTTAAATTGTAGATTGTCAACTCAGGAGAATATGCAAATGTTTTGATTAATTGGAAAATTCAACAAAAACTTTCTGAAAACAAAAATCCTGAACTTAGTCGCAAAGAAGAACGTAAAAAAAAAACTGGCGGAAAACATGGTGGAGGAACACAGGTAATTGATTGAAAAATTATTCGTTATTTCTTCAACTTTATAACAAACCTTAACATATTTTTAAATAGTAATAATTAAAAATGTGTGTTAAATATACTATAAGTTTATCATTATAATATTTAATTTTAGGGACGAGAAACCAAGATTAAAACTGTGAAAAAAAAGTATGGACAAAAACCAAAACAACATGATTCTGATTCAGATGGTCAAGAGAATAAATCAATTGGTAGTGAACAATTTATGATGGAAATTGTTACCTGTGAAGAGATAAGAGAAAACTTAGAAAAGGAAGTAACATTTAAAGATGTAGGCGAAGATAAGAGTACATTAATAGAAAAAATTGTTTCATATCTTTATCCGTAATTAATTTTAAATTAATACTTATAATTAAATACAAATTTATCATAAATATTTATTATATTTTTTATTTAAGAATTTTGAATAAAGAAGCTCTAAAGCAATCACAAGAAATGTATGATCAACTAATAGCTAATCGTATGGGAGATCGACGTAAAGTACACCAAGACTTTCGAGACAAACTCTTATTGCTTCTATCAGATTTTCATCACTATATTAAAGGTATTCAAAAATTCGATAGTGTTGATACACAAGCCCAGCTTACATCATTCTTATTGAAATCTGTTGGTGCTGAAATTATAGAAAATGTTAAATGTTATGTGATACAAAATAAAGAATACAACTCTGAGGTAGGTAATATTATTTGCTAATAGTATTATAATTTATTAGTAGAGAATTAAATATTTTTATTTAATGATGAAACAAATATATTTGCAGTCAAATCCTAATGAATATGATAAAAAAATTGAAGATGCAATAGAAAAACTACAAAAGTCTTTGTCGTCAAAACTAATTGAAGATTTTTATGAAGCCATTGATCAGTTGTTGTCTCATGTTGATGTTGTACAAAGAAAACATGATAGGAAAAAAGAAAGGTTCTTATAATGTTTATCATATATCATAATATCATATCAAATATATGCGTATAATCATCATTTGTTATTAATTAGAGAACATTTACAAAATAATCGTCAAATTCTTCTGAAATCTTTATCGAATATTGAAGACGATGCTGCACAAGTGTTATTAATTGCTACACAAATACTTTTCCAATCAATTACACAAACAATGATTAAAATATCGGGCAAATTTGTATCTATTCTACTAGGATTTTTACAAAAACATATGAATGAACAAGATTTTTTAATTCTACAAAATTACTATGGTATGATTTATAATGTCTAAAATTGTAAGCTGTTAATTTTAAACATTATTCTTCATTTTAGATCTTGTTGTACAATTTTTGAAAACTGAAAATTCTGAAGAAAAAGAAAATATAAAATCCAAACTTAAAGAAACCACCTGCACTATAAAAGATCTTGTGACTAATTTAAAAAAGACTTAAATCTTTGGTTTCTTTGTGATTTGAATAGTTGGTTGAAAAAAATATTAAACAAAATAGGATTTGTACGTTTTCGTTTTATTTATTTTAAAATTTTGATTCATAATAAATATATTGTTTTGTTCTTAATTATCTTTCATTGGTTTTACTTTAAGCAATAAAAGTAATAGAAATATTATTAATTCAATAAGTTTAAGAATTTTGTATACTATTCATAAAAATAAATAAAATATATCACAATAATTTCATTTTTGTTTCATATAACATAGCATAGTCATGCTTAATAAAACCAAAAATACTAATATATTTAAATCATTAACACGTTTAAAGCAAAATAGAAAATTTTTGTGATCTTGTGTACTTATCGTAATGTTATCACTCATTAATACAATATTTTAATAGAACTTCTTACGTTTATTATGACAAATTTAGAGATGAAACAAAAATTTATTCTATGTATTAATCGTAAATTGTATTAATATTATTTATTGTATATAAAACGTAATTTGATTTATGTACAAAATGAACTAAGATAATTATAATTAATGTTCTTATTATCACTAGAAATATTTTTGTACTGGATATAAATCATTTTTTAAAGTAATATAATTTCTATATTTAATGTTCACTCACATTGCATAACTATAAGCATACATTTTTTTAACAAAATTATAAATATTTAACTATTTTTTTTTTTATAAAACAAACTAACAAATAGTAATATAGACCACATTTAACTTTTAGTTTATCAAAAACATAATTAAAAAAATTTGCAGAAAAATGAATAGCCAAAAATATAACCAATAACATTTTTATGAATAATTATGAAAGTAAATACTTTTTATTATTTTATTTATTATATTTATACTATTTTTTTAAAACAAATTGCATCTACAAGATTTTTAAAAAATTTTAATTATTTTGGTTACATTTAATGAATATTTTGTTCTAGCAGCAATATTTAATTTAATCAATTTAAGCTTTTGTTTAATACCATTGAACTTGGGAGCAAAAAACAAAACATACATATTCAATTTTTTGTAAGTTTATTAAAATTTCATATTGATCACACAATTTTTCATACATAAGAAAATCACATGTAACATGTCATGCCAATAATTTAAAAACGAGAAGACAAAATAAAATAAACATTTTTTACAAAAATAATTAAATAATATAATAATTACAAAAATTGCAAAATGATAATATAATTATGTTAAATATTTCTACGATTAAGTAAGGGAACATTAATGATTTACTTTTAAATTATTTCTATTGTAATATTCTTAAATACAGTAGGCACCTACTTCACCCAATAGAAAATAGTCATTTAACTTTAATATTTTCAATTTTCAATACGATATAATTTATTTAGCTATTAACTGATTATAATATAATATGAAATGGAAACAATTTCTCATAGAGAAATAATATAATAAAAATGCATTTTAAAAATGTTTATATATCACCTTCACTTTCCAATTTAATTTTAGAAAAATCAAATTCTTCTCCCGTTGCTCGTTTGTAAATATCCAAAACATCCAAACACGTTGTTTCAAAATGTGAAGTCGCATCGTATGATTTTGAAATAAATACCTTGCTAGTTTTTCCATCATCAATGGGTTCGTAGTAATTAGAAATAGATACAAATTTCTGTTTAATAGATCCTAACAAATCCAAACCTGGCTTGATCTCTAACTCTGGATTGCATGTCTCGACTTTGGTAGAGACCATTGCAATAAACCATCCTTGTGCAGATACTTGATGTGTGTTACTGACTAATGAAACATATATATCAGACTTACGACTGACCTGATTCTGTGGTATAATGATTTGAGTCGATAATGCATCACGAGTATTTGGTATAGGATGGTTTAATAAGCATATACAACGAATGACTTGTGCAGTTTTTTTTACGCGTTCTTTTACATAAGACGGATCACAGAAAACTTGTTTACATTTTGCTGTAACACCAGAACTCTTTATTCCAACAACGTTTGATCCTTCGTAAACAAGTTCATCAACAGGTGTGTTTAGCATGTAGGTACCACCATAAATGGCACTGAGACGAGCAAAACCTTGAGGCAGTTCTCCAAGCCCATATAAAGGATATAAGTACGGACTTTTTCCATAACGAGCCAAAGAATCGCTGTACAATTTAATACGTCTAATCAAATTGGCCGCAGGTTCATTGATATAGTCATCATTTAAATAAAGAGCCAAAGCGTGACCAGTAAAATCTTGAGTGTTTTTATCTAACCCAAATTTGGTGTATAATTGATAGGCAGACATACATTGAGGATTCACATCTTTCCACGTTTTTGGATCATTTTCTTGAAAGTCTTGTACAAATATTAAGAAATTTCTGAACCGCCTCTTTTCAAAGATACCCATCAAATCTGTGGACAGAGCCTCTTTCTGGTCAACTGGCACTTTGTATATCTTACCACCTTTGTACACATAACTGCCCTCAACTGATTTAAACTCCAAGTAACGTGTCACACCAGTATGTATGAGCAATTTAACCAACAAACCGTTGGCCATCAGAAATTTTGGAACCAGATCAACGTTCCAGTCACGGCCGCGCCCATATTCCTTCTCGTCGGGTTCTTTAATTCCGAACTTCTGAAACAGCTCTTGCAATGGCGTGATCGAAGCCGACTCACCACCATAATACTTATTGCGGTCAACATGCAGCACTTTCTTACCCGAAACAGACAACATACCAGACAGAATGCATTCCTTAAGACCAGTTCCCAACACGATGCAATCGTATTCTTCATCCATTATATAAATAGTATACCGACCAAACACTAGGAATAACAAAACGTCTCGCGAAACGGCTTAATCGAAAGCACCACCGTTCAGTACGGTTTCCAAAAAATTCGTCAACTACGCTCGGCAACGATGTGGTTGTAAAAGTTCTTCCAAAAACTCGTAGTTAATTGCTACTAAATATAATTACCGTTTTTGTTAACAATGCGTACGACCCAATATTCACGGCCGAGAAAAAACTTCAGCGCATCAGCAAATGACGTCGACGAAATTCCGTCAATCGGAAATATCAATAATAATAATGAAAAAAAAAATGATATAGTATTATATTGGCTGGGCCAAACAAGGTCACACTGTTTTGGTACAGTGTACACAAAGAAAACACTTTTTCAGCACTGATTCTCCTTCAAGAGTACAACTGATTTCCCCGCCACAACAAACAACGTTGTACACGACTGAAATTATAAGTTGTTTTGTGTTTTGATTTTTAGGTTTTTTATTTTTACTCAGGCCGTGTAAAGACTATAAATCAAAATTCCCATAAACCAAATTACCCGTATTATTTAAAATAGTTTGGCTAGAAATAATTATTATTAATGATAATCCACCCATAATCTGTATTAGTTGTTGTATTATAGTACATTAAGAGCTATTCTGTTGTTACTAATTTTAACGAAAAATTTTATTTAGAAAATTGACACATTTATATATTTACATATATATATATATTATTTATTATAATTTATTTACGTTTATTTTATGTGTAATTTTAAACTGTGAATGATACGTTGATAAACGATAAATAATAACGTTATAAATGAAATTTCCATTTTATACGTTATATATTACATATTATCAGCGCATTGTACGTACCAGTCATGTAATGTTGTGTTGTAAGTCTTGCGAGGTACACACTTTTGATAGATAAAAATGCTACGTAGTATGGATATGTGTTTTCCAAATTGTTAATTTTAAAACACTAATTCAAAATAATCGGAATATAACAAGCAAATCGTAAACGTTAAGACGAATAGAACAGTTATAAACGCCAAACACCACTTTACCATTTTAGAACACATGATTATGAATGTTAAACCTTTTTACCCAAACAAATTAAAACATTGAAATGTTTGTACCTATAACGGATAATAGACAAAATTTATAAATACGTATATATACACATTTAAATAAATTATCGATAAATCTTGCATAATATAGGTACTATAGCTATTAAATAGCTGATATATCATAATTGATAATATATGTATATAATTCATATTTGTTTTAATATATTATATAAAGGTACTTCTAATTGATGGTTTTGATCAATTTTTATCACTCCTGTAAGGTTCATAACATTTAATATTTACAATTAGCATTAATTAAATATACATAGATAGACAATACATAGAAACTATAAAATATTTATGTTTATTGTCAAAAGAGAGTATTACAATATATAAAATACATATTATTATGGCCGGATGATGGTTATAATTAGTGAAGTGCAAAAAAAATCGATTTATTTAAAAATTGATTTTTTAAAATTGAAAAATCGATTTTTTGAATCGATATTGACGGTCCGATCTTTTGATGAATAAATTAATTTTGGTCAGAATCGAATCATCGATTTTTTTCCCGATTAAAAAAACTTTTGGGTGGGAAAAACATTTACCATGTTTCTAAATTTAGTGTTCCAAAGGGCTTTAGAGAATCTTAAAGATATTTAATTTCTCGTTAATAAAATTAAAATCATAGTCACTTTTTTAAACATTCGGTTTCCGCAAGTGATGAACTTCGAAAACTTTGTAGCTTAAAACTCAAACAATCGGTACCAACGCGTTGGAACTCAATTTTTTACATGATTGATCGGTTCATCACATGTTCCACTCACATAGCTGCGGTTTTAATTAATATTCTTGGGCCCCTCATATGTTGACATCTTATGAAATTGAAACTGTTAAGGAAATGTTATTAGTATTAAGGCCGATCGAAGAAGCAACAAAAGAATTGTGTGGTCAAAACTATATTACAGGTAGTACGATTATACCTCTAATTAATTGCCTTATAAAAAAAACTTAGTGGGTTGTTGTATCTAATCCAATAGTTTTACAATTAAAGTCCGCCATGTTAGAAAATTTAAATAAAAGGTTTGGTAAGGTAGAAGACATACATATGATCACTGTTGCTACTATTCTCAATCCTAGGTTTAAATCTATCCATTTAAATGATGCTCTCTCGATTTCCAAAGCTATTCGCATAATAAAAACTAAAATTACTGAAATAAAAAACAACCGTGATGATTCTAACTCCTCAAACAGAGGCTCTAGTGATGATGATAGTGAACAAGCTGATAGTTTGTAGTCAGTTCATAACGAACTGGTTACAAAAAAAACAGCAACACAAAATTCTGAACAAAACGATGAGTGAATGCCCACAGAAATAGGTTAAAGGGGGAAAAGTTGCAACAGCTTTTATTTCTAGGCTCTTTAACTTTTGAAGACTGGCGAATTGAATAGCTGATATTAATATATTTATTATTATTTGTAACATAATAATGTATAAAAATGTTTTAATTGAATTTTAATTTAAATGATTTAACTACAATATATTATTTTTAAAAAATTGTAAAAATGTATTGTATTATAATTTAAATGAATTGTACGTAATAAATTACAGTATATACATATTCATCATGTGTTATTTGTCTACATTAAACATCTAAGTCCACTCGTGCTTAAATTTCAACATGATATATTATTGTTATTATTATAACATCAAAATTGATATGGTAGTATTGATCAGGAATTAAATGTATGTTATGTTATCAACTATTAAGTTATTATTTTTATAACTTCTAGCTAGACATACCTAATATTAAATTAACTTTTTTTATTTATTTAAAGAGTAGTTAAATTAATAATTCAGCACCATCTAGAAAAAAATGGTATTTGGAGTATTTTGTGAGTTTTTTTTAGATAGGTATAATTTTTAAAAAATCGATTTTTGGTACCGATTTTTTTGAATCGATTTTTTCATGTCGATTTAAATTGATTAAAAAAATCGATTACTTTAAAGAATCGCCCATCACTAGTTATAATATATTATCTGTATCGACAAACACTATCTATAGCGATTTTGTCTGATTCTAATAATAGAATTACCAACTCTACTGAAAACGTAAACTCTTATATTCAGTATTTAGTGTTTGTATCACTCGTTATATTTTGAATGTATAAAATTGACATAATGTATTTGTAACGACTATCAAGTACAGTCCTGTGCAGAGAACCATAGGCCCCCTTAGGTTACACTTTCCGTACTAACAAAGGCAATAAAATTACGTGTACTTGAGATACAAAACTGCTTGACACGAACGTGCCATAATAGAAATATTAACGATATTCCTACACCCGGCGATAATTTAAGTGGTTAAGGCTCAGTCAAACAGAACGCGGGCAGTCCGCATTGCCCACGGTGGGCTTTGTGTTATCTATGATTGTATCATCGTGGTTTAAAATGGAGCGGGCTACCGCAGCGGAATCACGTCGACCGAGACGGTCAGCGATCTGGTTGTAATATTTTACAGTGAACGTGGCGGTCACATTTTTGCCGTCAATTCTTAACGGATTCGAGTTTTCTTTAGGTTTTTGGTTTCGTAAGTTGACAATTCTATGCAGAGATGGTGAAACTCACCTAACTTTTCTCTTTTTTCGTTAATTTCGTGCACTCATTTTTTCCTTTTCTTTTTATTCTTCAATGTGAGTAGAAGAAGTTCTTCGTCAGAAATACTACTGGAAGTCAGTTTTAAAATTTGGTAATTTTAGTCACAAAGAAGTATACACGACACACTTAGACTGAGTCTAACTGCTTGTTTGGCATCACAGACCGCGGCGGTCAATAGTTCGGGCAGCCCGCGTTCTGTTTGATGAGCCTTTAGATCTATTGAGACATTTTTTCCATTTTTTTTTTAGCTTAAATGACGTATAAACATCCTAAAAATGATATCCAAAAAGAATTTTATATGGAAACATTTTTTTTCTATTTTTAAGCTGATTTTGGCAACATTTTTAAAGGCCTGTAATCACGTTTTGAAACTTTAAATGCATTTTTCTCAAAACCATGGTTTTCAAATTGGTGTGCAACATAATTCGGGTAATTTTCATTAGATCGACTTGAAATGTTAACTTTAGCTTCTTAGATAAATTATTTAGGGCGGTACACCGGATTTAATAATTAAAAATTAAATTTTTTATAAGCAATTTTAGATCGATATTTTATCGGAAATTCAATTTTTTTGTTTAAACTAGTGGCATTCCGGGAAAAATGAATATTTTGTAATAATCATGTATACAGCCTCAAAAACACTCATAAAGATAACGAAAACCATTTTTGTTTTTATTCTGGGTATTGTTGGAAGGTCGTTATGCTGCACACCGTTTGACTTGTTAAACAAAAAAGTTTGCACTTGATTAGCGGCCACCCCGTCATTTTGTATTTAAACTAAAAATAAAAATCATTTTGTATACCTAATTATGTGTAGAATAAGCCCTTCAAATTATTTTTTAATTTCTTAATAAATAACGAAAAAAAAATCGTTAAAAAGTATCGATTTTCGGTAATCTCAATAGATAAAACTCCATAAAATTTTCAAACGTGGCGTACTGTTAGAAGGTACGACTTCACACTATCTTCACTCTAGCCTCTATCCCAACTATTTGGGATTGGCCACCATTTGACCCGATCTTCCTCATCATCCACGCACACATCAGCAGTCCTTATATCATACTCAATCGCACTCAACCACTTCTTCCTTTTAGGACTTCCTCTTCCTTTTTTTCCTTCAACGTTCATTTCCATAACAGTTCTAATTGCTTCCGAATCTTCCTCCTCATAACATGCCCAAACTATCTGAGTTTATTCTCTCTCATCTTATCCACTATCGACGCTATTCCTATGCTTCCTCTTACATATTCATTTCTTATCCTATCTTCTTTTTTCAGCGCATATATCTAAGTATTCTTATCTCTGCTACACTCACTCTCTGCTCTATTTCCTTAGTAGAACTTAGCTCAATAAAAAGACAAAATAATGTACAGGACTCGTCTAAGTATACTTAAAATAACGCAAAAAACTAATAACGCTCTGGACGTAATGCATCATCAGAGCAAAACATTCAACAGACGTCGAAAGACAAAACGAAACAACGCAAAAACCCGCTCGCAACCACTGTTGCTAATGGGAACGGAAACGACTACGTAGAGGCCATTCCAAATTTAGCACCCAGCATTTCCAGCCGATATCCGCTGGCACATATATATTGAAATCTATTGTTTACAATTTTCCTATAACAATTGTCATTTGTTAATTATTATCTATAATAATTTAATAAAAATATGTTCCGAAAAAGTGGTCATCGATGTTATTTTTGAACTGTGGTAAAAGTACGCGAACAGACGATGGACTTAACTTCTATTTCCTAAAAATCGACTTCCTAAAATGAAGGAAATCCAACAACAATGGATTATAAATTCAGGTAAGATATTCCAATAATAAAAGTAAAACACGTTTTCATCTCAATTTGTCATCTCAAATTTCAAACGTTTTTTAGGTAATATAGACTTGATTCATTTAGAAACCCATGAAATTCATAATAAACATATATGTATTAAACATTTCCAAAAATTAAACATTATTAAACATTTCGCTAGTGAAAATAAAAAATATTTATAAAAATCATCAGTTCCAACACCCTATAAAGAAGATGACTTTCTATACATCCATAGTCTTACAAAAGTATACACAAATAAAAACATAATATCAAATAATTCTTCTACTACTTCAATTTCAAACCATTATTCTCCATCAAAACCTTTGTATATTCCAACCCCAACAGAATCTTATTTATTAGAACCAACAACGCCAATTTTTACTCCGAATACACAGCAATTTATCAACAAAACATTCAGTATACTTAATCACCAATCACTGGAACCCTAATTTAAACCAAATTCTTTATTTGCTAATATAAAGGAAGAACAAAATCAAGAAATTAATAAACTTAAAACAATAGAAAATTTAAGAAAAAATTTAAAAAACAAACGTTTTATTATATCTAAGCTCCTTCAAAATATTAGTAACCCTCGCCGTTTATTTCATTCTAAAAACATAACAAAGTTCATGGGTTTTTTATCAAAAGATGCATAAATATTAGTTAATATGCAACTTAAAAGAAGATTGTCGAAAAAACCATGGGCAAAAGAAGAATAAGATTTTGCTATAAAATTTTACTATAATTTACCTTCAACTTATAAGTATTTAAGAAACAAACAAATTAATTTGCCTGGAATACCAACAATCAGACGTTTAATAAGTTCATATAAATTTAAATTAGGCATTAATGTAGATAATTTTAAGCAACTTATATTAAAAGTTAGTTCAATGACAGACGAAGACAAATAATGCACTTTAGTTTTTGACAAAATGAAAATTGAAAGTTTTTTAGAATATTCTAAAAATTTAGATTGTGTTGAAGGGTACGAAGATTTAGGTTAAAAAAAAAAATTCTTTAGCTATACAAACCTCAGTTTTTTTAATACGGAGCATTTATTCTAACTCGAAAATGCCTGTTTCTTATTATTTTTCTGCTACATCAACGAAAGCCATTATTTTAAATGAATTAATTGTGAACCACATACAGACCTTAATGGACTGTGGATTGACTGTTAGAGCTGTAATATGTGATCAAGGACCAAATAATAGATCTACATTTACTAAACTTAAATTAACGAAAGAAAAACCTTGGTTTATTATGAGCAATACAAAAATTTTTGCTTTATTTGATGCGCCACAAATTTTTAAAAATTTAAGAAATAATTTATTTTCTGGTGATAAATATTTTTAAAATAATAAAATTTCATTTTCTGTCATATTTAATTGATAAACGAAGTACTACAAATCGAGTTTTTTTTAAAATAACAGACCGCCACATTAATCCAGGATCTTCTCAAAAAACGAATTGTAAATTAGCCTTACAATTATTGAGTAATACCATGAATGCTGCAATTTAACATGCATAAAAACAGGAGAACTAAAATCTTCTACAGCAATTATACAGATGAATTCATACAATTTGCAAATAATCTTTTTAATTGTTTAAATAGTTGAACATTACATATTAAGTGTGCAATATCAAAAGAAAGATAAAAACAACTTGACTTTCTCAGAGTCAAAAGTATTGTGCCAAAGTTTTGATCGATCTAGATCTTGTTACATTTCATTCAACCATCAAAGATGGACAATAATTTTACATAATAAAAAATTGGTCTTATATGAAATCTTGCAATCATTAACAATAAATTGTTTAAAAATATATGGTTAAATAGTATGGCTAAATAATTATATTATATTATACACAATATAATTAATACAAAGAAGATATCATAGTGTATGTTGTTTGCGGATGTTATTGTGTTGGTGGGAGAAAGTAAGGAGAAAGTTAATGAAAGACTCGACATGTGAAAATTAACTCTGGAAGAGAAGGGATTAAGGATTAATAGAAGTAAAACAGAGTATATAGAGTATAAGTTTGAGGAAAAGGAACAAGTAGATAAAACTAAAAGTGGAATGACAATATATAGGAACGAGATAAAGTAGGTTGAATGTTTTAAGTATTTAGGGTCCTTTGTACATAATAACTGAGGTTTTGACGAGAATGTGAAGCATAGGATTAGGTGTGGGTGGATCAAATGAAGAGAAGCGTCTGGTGTCTTGTGCGATAAAAGAATTCCAATGAGGCTGAAAGGAAAGTTCTATGAGTGCAGTGAGACCAACTATAATGTATGATTCAGAGTGATGGACGGTGGACAAAAAAATAGAGCAGATAATGAACGTAACCCAGATGAAAATGCTTAGATGGACGAGTGGGTTGACAAGATAAGATAGAATAAGAAATAAATATATGAGGAAGCATAGGAGTAGCGTCGATTATGGATAAGATGAGGAAGAATAGACTTAAATGGTTTGATCATATTATGAGGAGAGAAGATTCGGAAACAGTAAGAACAGTTATGGAATTAAGCATGGAAGAGGAAGACCAAAGAAAAAATGGTTGAACAGGATTGAGTGTGATATGAGGACTATGGGTGTATGCATGAATGATGTGAGAGATCGAGTCAAATGGAGGTTGAAGAGCAAGGTGGCTGACCCCAAATAACTGGAAGAATAAGGCGAGGAAGAATATAGAAATTGTTACAGGACAGTGTGAAACAAAGATACAATCTGAATAACAAGATTATATAAAATTAAACATTCTTCCATTTGGCAAATTTCTCTTCTAGGATACTATTAATTTATATTTTCTATTAAAATATAAATGTATTGAATATGGTAATTAAATAATTCTTTTGTTAGTTTTATACTAAAATAAAATGAATAACGTAAAATAAATTTGAAGAAAAGAACAACAGTAATATTTATGTAATAATTTATAATTTTATATAACAGAATTTATAACAATATTTAGTCATTCACACATATAAATCATTAACTTAATTATATACTTTTATAAACTATAATATTAAATAAATACATAGACACATAATACATACATACACACATACACAAACACAAATTCTACACAAATCTAAACAAAATAAATAATAATGATAAATTTGTTCAGACCTTTCATACTATATCACAGTAGCCATTACTTTTATATGATTCATACAGTATTTTGTTAAACATATATATAATACTTTCATTTTAAATTAATAATTACATAAACCTCATAAAACTATGAATATAAGTTAAGTAAAAACAATTTATATACGAGTATAATTTGAATAGATTAACAAATTAATTTTGGGATTAAATATACATAACAAGATATAAATACTAGAAATAAAAATAAAAATAATAAAAATATGGTATTACCAAATAACACAAAAGAAAATTGAAGACATATGCTTAAGAGGACTAGATTATAAAACAAAATTAATACTAGCGTTGAACCAAAAATGGACCGTTATTAAATTAATAATATACTTTATATGTTTTTATTTAGAGAGCTATTATAACTAATTTTTTATAACTTTGTCTGTATTCAAATTGATATAATTGCTTACAAAAAAATATCTAAAGATTTATCCATTATTCTGATAAATTTTAAATTGATTACCCGTATACCTAATGTAAAAATTATTAATAATTACATATATCATTATATAATAGAGGAGAATGTAGGGAATGTAGAATAACAATATCAAATCCATTGTGATGTTTTACTTAAAAAATTTCAATTTGTTTATTTCAGAAGTTTTCGAAATTTTTCTATTTCATATATACTTGTTGACAACCTAAAATTAATTTACAATTAAAAAAATAAAAATACGTATTAATAAAAAATACATAGTAAATTTATATTATATATACATGTATCTATAAATATATTCATATTATTTTTTTACCTTCCAAATGCATTAAATAAGGCAACAATTTCGCTACGTTGTAGTTGTAATTTATGCTTGTTAACATTATTTAATAATTCATTATATCCATTTGTTTGCGCTTTGTTCGAAAATAATATTTTTAATGCTGTACCCAACCCTTGTATTTGTAATTTTCCCCACAATCTGCATTTATCACATCCTACACAATCCATAATTGTTGATACATTACGAAAATGAAGACGGAACTCTTCTTTTAATTTTTGTGCTTGTTGCCCACCCAAAAACATAGACTGCTCATTAAATTGATGGGGGAATTTTCTGTAAAATAAATGAACGCATTATTAGATAAACATAATTGAGAAATACTAAAAATAATTAATAAGTTAATAAAAATAGCTAACTCGATAATCCCTAAAAAGTTGTGGACAGCAAGTCGAGTGGCTTCATCTTCTTTATCATTTCCTGTATAATATTCAACTTGTTTGAGTAAAGGCGCAGCCTTTTGTAACGCTCTTAGCTCAACAAGATATAAGAAATATAAATTTCTTAACCACTGAATGCCCTCACCACTTGTAGCTTTTGGGCTAAACTTGTGTTCAAACTCTTCAGTATTTGGACCCCAAAATCCAGTACCACAGGGGTTCAAAAATGTTGATCCCTTATCTATCACAAAGAATTGTTTAAAATACGTTGAAGTCAATATTAATTTATTATGTATGCACCTGATAATAAATATTGTGCGCTAAGATGAATATTAATGCTCGTATGGAGACCAGAAATAGCACGATAAAATGCTCGTTTTTCTAAACACATTCCTAAAATGAATTTATTACAAATAATTTTAATTGAAATAGTTTATAAATAAGTTTTGTTACACCTGCACCAAAATATTGATTTCTGATACTTTTAGTAGTGATGAAAAATGAACTTTTACTATCCTATGACTGTAATAGCTCATTTCCCACCCTTCCCACATAAACTTTTGATTACCAGTCAACTTTGTTGATATGATATAAACTTCAAATAAATTTTTTGGTCTAAAACAGTTTTCCATATAAATTGTGTTCCACACACGATTTGCCGAAACTCCTTTATATCCTGTATATCGTTCAGGATTTAAAGAAAGATCAACATATTCAGCCTCTCCATCATCATCAGGCAATGTGCAGTACATATCTTGTAAATCATCATGAGCCTGCCAAAGGGCAAAATCCTCCATAGCTGCAGCACTGTATCGAATAAAATTATTTTATTTTAGTTATGTAAAGATTTTGATTTTAAATATTTAAATATTAATAACGAATTGTTATTTAAGACAAATTTGTTTCATGGTATAATATTTATTAGTGCCTTTAAGAGAAACCAAGGGAAGTCAGTTACTTCTCATTGGAAACATTTTATTTTAAATTGTTTACATCTATATAGTAAAAATTGTTTGTTGTAAATGAAGCAAATGAATGTTTTTATTTTAATATTTAAAATTTCTAAAATTATAATTAAATAATATATTTATAATTTATATATTATATTCCCCTTCCTAAATCATATGTATACACGCAAGTGTTTTGAAATTAATATCTAACAATTTATTTGAAAATTTTAAATGAAAATAAAATGTGTTGTGCATATGTGCTAAAACATGAAAACAATTGTATTGGCAAATATCAACTGTATAGGCAAATAACAATTGTATAGGAAAATTAATTATTTACTATATGCGCAGGTTTCATGAATATTGAAAAACTTATATTACAATGTATTAGTACATTAAAATTGGGTCAAAATGATTCAATTGTATAATAGAATTGAAAATTGTATTAGTGGTCAGTTTTAGACATTAAAAATTATCTAATTAAACAACTAATGGTTCATATTGCAATGTGATTAGGAAAATAAATTAGGTGGGCGCATGTAAAACAAAACGAAAACTCCAATATTATTTACAATATTAATCTTGAAATGTGCAATAGTAAAATGACAATAATATATATATTACAAAATGTAAATGTGTAATAAAATTGGGAAAGATAACATTGTAAGAAGTGAATATCAAATTTTAAAAATGACATTGAGTGTAGTTACTAGATATTGATAATTATATTTTGGCTTTATAATTATATGTTATATAGAATGTAAAACTTATTCAGATAAGAAAAATAAATAAAAATATTGTACCATCAATATATTTCTGAAAATTCTTAAAATTAAGAATGTATTTTCATTTATAGTCATATATATATATATAAGATAAAAGCTAGTTAGTTTAGTATAATTTTATTATAAATATTTAGCTAAAACTTTAATCTCTATAAATTGTTCATACTTATGAGTCGAATTATCCATTTTGTAATTATGATTAAATCTGTTTGAAAAATGTGGTAAGGATTAAACACAACTTGTGTTTTTTGTGTAAGCACACCATTTAAATGGTACACAATTATACATATTTTAATTATTAAGAACTACTGGTACAAATAGTGATTTAATCAATTTTTATTAACGCTAAACATTTAATTATTATTGTATATACCATATTATAAACAATAATATATACTTGGTACTATATTATGATAGTTTATAGAGACTATTATTAAATTTATAAATGAATGTTAAAAATAATAATTTCATCAAACCTTAACACGTTGACATATATACCAGTATAAGTAAATGAAAAATTGAATATTACTATTGCCCTTAATAACAGGATGCAATATATTTTATATTCTATACAGGTATATAGAAAAAATTGTATTAATTTTTTCTGAAGTTTCTGTGCTACAAAAGATTATTGATTTTAATAATATTTTAAACAAATAGTTTATATATTACAAAATTCAACTACGAGAATGAGAATCTTTGTACTTCTAATGTTTGCATTAAAATAATTATTTTCTATTTACTTTAATTAATGAAATTTGTATTATAATTATTATTAATTATCTCAATGTGATACTAGCCTAATAGTTGTATTAATGTAACCCAATTCATCTTGCATTGCCTCTTCACACTCTTGTTGTTGTGGTCCTTCCATATACTGTATATGAAGAAATATTGTTCCATTAATATTTGTTGTAAATGAAAGATAAAATCAAATATATAATGGATTGAATACTTGAGTATTTTATATAGTAAAGGAAGAAATGTAATGGATTACGTATAATATATTATGAGCTTGAAATGGAGACCAGACTGATGTAATAACAGAAATAGCAGTCACACTTTAGGAAACATAGAAATAGGAAAATTAAAAATATTAATTTTTATAGTTTACACTTTTTGTACATGATAAAATACAAAAGTGTAGTATATAGAAAATACTCACTTTAATTGACATATCTTCATCTACTAAACTATGCCGATTACTTTTCAGGCCTATTGGCAAATCATCCTAAACAAATAAAAAATTAAAGTAAATGTGTTCATAAATTACATATAATGCATCCAAATCATTTACCAACTGACAAGATTCTACTTGACAGTATCTCATAGCACATTTGCTGTCATCTGGCCAAAATGGGCAAGTTCTTCGTAGATTTACCTAATAATGTAATTAACAAACATTTAGAGTCAAGATTTAGGATAAAAATAATGGAGAGAAAAGTAATGTTTACCTTAAAAAATTTAAAATAGTCTTTTGAAACAATATTGATAACACGAGGATATATTTGATAATTATTAAATTTATCAACTATTTCTACAGTGCTATTCGTCTCATCAATTTTTCCTTTTAACTGAAAAATGTAAACAACAAAATACTAATTATTATTTTAATTTTTCTAATACAAATTAAATAATAATAAATTACTATTAAACTATGAATAGCATTATGTCTTAAATTATAATTTTATATTATATTCATAAATTTGATAAACATGTATATTATAGAATATACTAAGTATATGTACCAACAAAATAGTTTAAGGATTTAGAAATTAATCACTTATTATGGTAATTACAGTATTGTGTCAATTCCCTAATGTTAATGCAAAAATGTTCAAATAATAAATATAATTATATATGTGAATAATAAAATATACGAATTCTCTCCTTGATTTACAATCTAAAATGTTAGAGATAATTTTCTAGCTTTTATTTGTTAGTTTTTAGATCTTGGAAATATATTGTTAAATCCACTTCCTTATAAGCATTATCTCGTAGTTCCTCAACCTCATTTACTTCATTTATTCATATTTCTTGATACGAACTACCAATTTATGATATTCTATTTAAGACTTTAGCTGTCAGTAGTTCTTTAGTTCCTCTATTCTTCGTAAGTTCCCTATTTTTCCTATCCATAATAAATAGTTATTCAAAGATTTCATAACTAAAAATAATTCCATTTTTTTTCCCTAGTCTAAATTGATAGTTCAGATTCTAAAACTGCTATATGTTATATTAGTTTAAATTAAAAAACGCCTAATTAAAATAATAGAACCAACAATGTTTTATATATCTTTCTAAATATATTTTTATAATAGATAGATATCAGTTTTTTTTTTATAAATATAAATCAAATTTTCTTATTTTGAAAAATAAATAACTATGCATAGTTCAAATTATTTATTCAGGTATTTATAAATATTATAAGAATAAAGGTAATATGTCAATAAAATTAAGTAGTTTAATTATAAGTAAATTTTTAAAATATATATATTGTATGATAGATTACAACTAGGACATATTCTGTATATTTTAAATAAGTTTATACACATAATTCAATAAATAAAAAACTGTAATTAAAATATTAATTGCAAAAAAAATTAACGTTAAATACACATATTTAACGATATTTGTTGTCAACATTAAAATAGTTTAGAAACATCAACTCTGACCTAATTAGCAAGAAAATCACTACACTGTATGTATATATTCACCAAAAACCATATACGAATATAAGTGTAATATTTACCTCGTTGAGCCAATTATTATTAATGCGACTGTTGACATTCAAACTGGATGATGAGAAAAAACATACTACAGTCATGTAGAGGCATACATTGACCACCAACATAAACACACAATTCACACTTCGTAGCAACATTATGCGTTTTTGAAATTTCTTCGAAATACGTTTACATCCGACTATCCGTTAAAATACATTTACTAGTCCTTTAATGGCTAATGACTTAATACTTTTTGACAAACGGTAAAACATCATAGTGTATCTGCCATTATTCATTGTTATAAAAACTATTTAAATTATATAATCGGTAAATGATTGGTTTGAGAGAATGAGTACACCAGCGATTTTTTCGGGACGTTTACGTCGACATTCATATATTTTAAACACGAATTCAAAAGTTAAAATCGGAATTGCACTACAGATTAAAACGTCGGCAACGACATCATTCGCAATTAGGAATGACGACTACAGCGTTATCATAACAGAATGAACACGTTTATCACTTATAAAGATCCCAAACAAATTCACTCCAATAAAAACTAATTTCTCAGGTTGTCAGGCAACAAAAACACGTTCAGGAATAACTGTGCACAAACGCATCACCGTAGTATTCTGAATCACTATGGCTATTATCTATTCCGTGCAGTTTCACTTCCCAAGCCTAAGTTATGTAACATTATTGTCATTTACGCGTTATTTAATAATTGTTGCTAGGAAATTATCTATTGCTACGTAAAAACAATTTACGTTTCATAATGTCAGATTCGTTTGAACCACCGTGGAATGACAACAGCCCAATATCACAATTATTACAAGAAAACGTTCCGGATAATCTGGTGATTAGCGATGTAATTTGCAAACTAGAACGTTTATTGCAACAAAGGGAAAATCTCAGTTGCCCCAACGATGATATAGATAATCGAATATTGACGGTCATTCGATGTATTTTAGACAGCATTAAGTCTTTAATGGACCAAGAATTAACGGACACACAAAAACATTTGTTGATAAAAAACAGTAGGTTGATGATAAAAGAAGCAAACA
The DNA here is from genome assembly GCA_025469175.1 of Geopemphigus sp. TES_GeoC_2020. Classification (NCBI taxonomy): domain Eukaryota; kingdom Metazoa; phylum Arthropoda; class Insecta; order Hemiptera; family Aphididae; genus Geopemphigus; species Geopemphigus sp. TES_GeoC_2020. The sequence goes on from JAIPRN010000729.1 coordinate 25,087, forward strand.
TTGTTATCGAAAAACTCTTAAAAATACGACCTTACCATAATACATAAAATGAATGTATACACTACAAAACCCTTAAATCCCGATGTCAAGGTTATTTGTATTATTATTATTACTTACACTTTAAGTATCAACTAAATATATTAAATTTTTTTTTTGTAAAATAATTCAAAATATATTACTTAAATGCCAATACTTCAATAAAAATTGATTTTATTAATTTTATTCTAAAAATAGTTCGATTATGAAAAAAACTAATAAATTGAGTATATGAAATTTTATTTTTTTAAACATTAACCAATAAAAAAATTATTGAAATAAGTATGCTACAAAACCTAAAACAGTTAAAAATCAACAAAAATCCATCGTCCATATAGATTGTAAAAAAATTATTTTCTCAATGAAATGACAAGTTATTTAATTATTAATATTTTTGAATACTATTTACTAATTTGTATAAAAAATATAAAAGCAGAACTATTAATTAAAAAATGATAATTATATCTATAACAGATTTTCAATAAATCAATAATTCGATAAATTAAATTTATAACTTTATTATCACATATAATTTTAGTGATGGTAATCAAAAAAAAATAGTCTTAAATTAATTTTAAATTTTGTATAAAAATAAACTTATGTAGGTAATACTTAAATTACAATATTATAACAGAAAATACATTTATATCATAATTATACATTTTTATAACATTTAAATACAAGAAAATAAATTTTGAATACAAAGTTTTACTAGCATAATGTAATTGTTAATTTCATAAATTATTATGTAAATTACGCCGATATTTCTAAATACAATTTATCATAACATTATGACTATTGAGGTTCCAACAATTTTTCAATTTTATGCGAGTAAAATTATTTACAGTTGATGACGAATTAAGATGTAATTAGCTGGTTAAGGATATTATTAAAATGTACAATGTTTGTCGTTGAAAAATAAAATTAAAATTAATAAAAGTAAATAAATACAAGTAGAAAAAAGTAAGTACTTTTCAAATACATAATTAGATTTAAAAAATACTTTAGAATATGAAATACAAATAATTTGTTGCAAGCATGGATTTAAACGAAAATAATAAATAAAAACAAAGTAAAATTAATTAAGATATTTACGACACTTCCTCGAAAGACAATGACACGTGATTTTATCATCTTCCAATGGGAATTTATAGTCATATGTAAGTTCTTCACCCTGGATTAATTTTCTTTTGGCCAAAATCATTATGTGTTTTTTACCGTGAATTGTTTCAATTTTAGAATGACAATTAGGCTATTTGGCAAACATATTTTATTAGATCCAAATATTGAATACAAGTGAATATAATAAAATTCGAATGATATATTTACCTCACATGAATGATTAATAAATCTAGAGGAGTTCCCATTCATTGTTGCATCTACAACAATATCCTGATCAATTCTAAACATATAACAATCAATCCCTTTTTTATTATAAAGTCTCTCACGCACGTCACTCACTTCTGATCGAATAACCTAAAAGATTTAAATACAATTTTGTTTTTGTATTATTAAAAAGTAATAATAGCAATTTTTACTCACTTCACCAGTATACTCAATAATATATTCGCCTTGTTCAATATCTCTCAGACAAAACAATCCACGACCATGTATATCTGATCTATACACACCAACAGTACTAGTTAATGCTTTGTTCATATTTCTGTATTTCATCTCATTTGGCAATGAATTTGCTCGACGACCACCAAAATCTTCATTATTTACTAATAACTTGGGGGGTTTTCTATGTCTAGAAGCTAACCAGCTGAACATATCATATCTGTTTTTTCTAATGACTATTCCAGTACGAGCACACCCTGAAGGATTTTCTGTAGTAGATCCAACAACATCAACACCTTTATGATATATTGGTTTATATTTAACAAATTCTTTAGCACCCGCAAGTTGTTCTAATAAGTATTTTAAAAAATTATTGCTTAGACCTAGAGAACGAATCGCTGCTGTTATATCGCTTGCATACGGATTACTTGAAGGCAACTGGGGCATTTTACGTTCATTTCTGGATACTTGAACAGCTTCAAATAGTTTAGTCCAAATTTCAACAAGAGAACGATCTTTACAGAACACACCATCAGCAGAACTCATTTCAAACATGAGGTGAGGTACTGTTCGTTCACGTTCACGTTCCATAGTAGCTGAAGAACACTGATGTTTTTGATAATTTTGATGGTGGGTCGATTGTGTTTTTATTTGAGACAAATCTTCTTGATTGAAAGACGTTAATTTTATATCTGAAACTTTTTTACTTTGATCTTTAATATTATGAATATTTTCAAGATTATTTGAAGTTGAATTTATTCCTATGAATGATTTATCTTTTTCAAATAAACTAGGTGATGGTTTTTCTATTTCCATAGATTTCTCTTCATTTTTCAAACATTGTTGTGCTATCATTGAAATACTTGATGACTTTTCCAATGTTAATGATGGTGAAGTATTCATGCCCAAGACCAACGTGGATAAATTTGTTTCTGTTTTATAAATAGATGATAGGTTATCTACTTTTGATACAGATAATAGTTTATTTACTTCTTGTGAATTATGTTCTTTAGGTAATAATGGAAAATGTGATTGGTTTTCTACATTTATAGGAATACATTCATTAATTAATAACTGAGGGAGTGATGGATTATCTAATTTTTGTAAATTAGATGATTCAGTACTATCATTTTTTATACAAGAATTAACTGTATCTGATTTCAATGAACAAGTCACTGGATTAATTTCTTCTAGTTTTTTTTTTAAAGGTAATACTTTTAAAGTTTTTACTGTAGAGTGTGTAGGTTTATAATCAGTTTTCAAAGGTGAATATGAAGTATATTCTGATTTTATTGTAGTTGGTAAAATACTTGACACAGTTTTTGGTGACGAGTTGATTAATTTTGTTTGAGAAGACACTGAATTTTCTATATTTGTTGAGGTATTTATAACAGTCATCGAAGGAATTTTTTTTTCCACCATATTTACTAAAGTTGAAACTTTAGATGCACGTTCAATACCTTTTGGAAGAATTTTTTTTTCTTCAATACGTTTAGGTACAAATTTTTCTTCATTCCTTTTTGGAGGATATGTTTTAATAGTTTGTCTCTTCCATGGTTCTGGGTTTACATTCCTCATGATATTCATAACTCCATAAACCTGATTTTCTACTGATTGTACTAAACTATTGGGTATATTTTCTTTAGTATCATAACATTCAGTTGCTCTTAACTTACGGTTAGTGTAAACTTTGGGTTGTGTATACACTATTTTACGTTCGTTTTTGGTATCAGATGTTATATTATATGACCAATCATTTGAAACTGCTGGCTCTGTATTAATAATAATATATTGATTTGAAATAGGTTCTACGGGTTTTGTAGATTGGTAAATTTGAGGTGATTGTGTAAAAGCATAATTTGAAGACATAGTATATTGATTTAAATCAACTAGCATGGGTTGAGAACTAAATAATAAATTATTACTCTGTGAAACATACATATCTACTGAAGAATTATTTAGTACTACTGTGGTTGGGTCTACTACTGTTGGTTGTACTATAACAGTTGGTGATGTTTGATATTGAAAACATGGCATTACTGATGGAGTCGCAGTATTATTAATTGTGATATACTGAACATCAGGTACAGGAGGTTGAACAAATGAAGTATGAACAGGTTGAAGTATAACAGTGGGCACTGACTGTTGTTGCTGTTGCTGTGAAGATTGTAATGTAGTGATAGGAATATAATTCTGTTCAGGCACAATATGATTTTCTTTTAAAGGTTCTACTTGTAAAACTTGTTGTTCTTCGAGTGACAAAAAGCTATCTTCTTCAACTTTTTTTTCAGACCTGTCATCATCACTTGACTCACTATCACTGTCAATTTCGTAATCAAAATTACAATTTACTAAATGTCTTTCATAACTTACACTAGTTCTATATGTTCGATGACATCGAATACATTTTACTGGTTGATCATTTGTACAATCATCAATGACATCAGTTAAATTATCAAGTTGATACAATTCAAATTCTGATTCACAATCGCTTGAATCATATAATCCATCAAATTGTGGAATTGCTTTAGGTTTTAGTCCGTAACTATTTGAAAATAATTCCATTCTACAAGTTTCATCGATTGTAGATTCAAATTCAGAATCTGTATCATAATTAGGGTAAGCAAAACAATTAATATTAGCCATTTTACAACGTTTAGCTTCAAACATGGCATCATCAGGATATTTTTTTTTCAAAGCTTCATAACATTTTTGTAAATTATCAACTTTTATGGATGTAAATAAATTAATATCCAAACTTCGTTTACAATTCTTTTCTTTAATAACATCGATAACATTAGTTTGTTTGTTGTGATCAATAGTATAGTGAAGTTCGTCAAGTTTTAACTTTTCAACATAATTTTCTATCTTGGTAATCCAACTGTACTGTATTAATTTCCATGGTTCTTTTGTTGACCAATAATATCGTTTTGCTTTAAAATCAATTGGTAAAATAGATTCTATACTATCTGATAGAAAAGGATGTAAAATTCCAATGCAACTAATATACAATGAACCAATTAATATATGAATTTGTGAGCTCTCTGTACGCTTTTGCTTAATGTCTTCTTGTTCTATGTAAATTAGTCTTTCTAAAGTAAAATCTTTAACACTACAACGTGTGTCAGATGCATGATTATTACAATATACAGTTTTATTTTCATTGAAAACACAGAATACTTTTCTAGCACATTGAAAATGATAAGTTTTCACACAATTTCGATAACAACATCCAACACTTGCTCCTTTTTCATTACAAACCACACACCGTACAAGTTTACCACGAGAAAGAGCTAGTTGGACATTTTGTAATGATCCATCAATTTCTTCAAAAACTTCAGAAGACCATAAAGCACAATTAGCATGGGCCCATAAATTATCACCACAATAAAGTAGTCTTCCTTCTCGCATCGGCATACCTTCTCCCAACTTTTTGCAAAACTGACAAACTCTTATGTCATGAACTTTTGGTGTCAAATAATAGTTTTTTTCATCATTACCCATGATTTCTTGTAGAGTTTTAATATCAGAATTAAGTACATTTAAGGATAATTTTGGAATAAACTTTGGTGGACTTATAATTGGTGTCTGTGTTGAGTAAGAACTTTTACAGAGAGAGCTATTTTCAAAATCAGAATTAAACCAGGGAAAAACTTCTGAAATAATTTTCTTATATTCATCCCGAAGTTCTGGTACATTGAACTTATCAATAGTATTTAACATATCATCATTAAATTGACCAAGAGATTCATATTCATTGTTATTTACTTTCTGTTTTATTGTGACTAGTGTTGGAGTACCTTTAGACCATCCTTCCAATCCATGACAAACACATTGCTTAGGAATTTTATCAGTAGTTTTTAGTGTAATTATATTAGATCCATCAAAGGATGGAAATTTTGGTGCAATTAATTTTTTACATACACAACCTGGTGATTGTTTTTGAGGACTCCATTTGATTAAATCACAAGTTTTTTTATTTTTCCCTAAAATCATTAGAACTGTCATAAAACTACTCTTCAATGCTTCATCAACATATATTCTCCATGGTATAGTGCTCTCAATAGTACAAATTCTGCAAATAATATATATAAATATATACAAAATTTATATTTTTAATTAATATAACTTACTTGCAAACATATTCGACAATTTCAGGTAAAGTACTTAAAACCTCATATTTTTCATTTGATAAGCCTTCACATTTTGCATGAACCCAATGTTTACATGTTGCACATTCCATCATCTACAATCCAAAATAAAATTAAGGTATAGAATATTGTGAAAATAGTTTTTAAAAATGTTCATACTTTTGTTTCATAATCATCAGATTCATAACAATTTTGACACAAAGGACAGTAATTACCACGTTGCCTTAATTGAAAGCATATTGTACATAAAGCCAAGTTTCCAACAAAGTAATCAACTCGAGGTACATGACAACTTTTGCATTTTCTGCAAGGTGGACAAGCCTACAAAAAAATAACACATAACAATAGCTAAATAAAAATATTTCATAATTTCTTAATTATCTTACCCATGGTCTGTTACGATCATAAATAATTTTATCAGCAAGACAATAATCGTGATAAGAATCTTTACATCTTTGACAAGTTAGTTTGGGTCTTGTTTTACCTCTGCTCTGACAACCTTTACAGACCTAATACAAAATCATTTACCAATATTTAACTTTATATTAAAAAATAAATTGCCTTAATTTAAAAAATATTTTTTGATTCAAATGTTTAACTTAAAATACATTAGACAGATTTCATAAAACTATTTTTCATTCACCTTACACTTAGGGCAAGTCCAACTAATTTTTGGCCATTCACTTTCGTGAGATGAAATACCAATACCAACACCATCAACACAAAATTTATGATAAGGTTCACAACAAGAAACACAATGAATCAACTAAAATAAATAAAAGTTTTTAATAATTTTACAAATCTTTACTTTAATAAAACAGTATAATAACTAACTTTTTCCATTCCAGCACTTCCACATAAATAACACACTGCTTGTCGGGGTATTGATAATGGTTCAGTTCCTACAATAGCAAATCCATTTTCTGCAATCCTATCAGGGTCATAACACTCTCTAAAATTTAAATCTACAGTAGTATCATCTTCAGTATTTTCAATGTTTGCGTTTAGATGATCTTGCATCATTAAATCTTGTAGAGTTCTCTAATATATAAAAGTTATTAGTACAACATATGTCATATAGATATTATAATAATGCTTAACAATAATAAATAGTAATTACTCACATTTGGTTGAAAAGATAAATAAAAATCTTGCTCGTTACAAATAGGTAATGTCATTTTCGAATCTTTTATAGAATTAGATGAGTCTGTAACATTGATAACTTCCATAACACTAAAATCAAAACAATAATCATTAAATATCTATCTAATCTTGTTTAATTTTCATATATACTATACCTTGATATATTTTCATCAAATGTAGTATACTGTAATACATTCATATCCAATGGTAACACTAATAATAAAAAAAAATTATCAGATTACAACAACATTTAAAATGTATAAAATAATTGAAAGGCAATATATTAATTATAATATTTTCTTTATATCAATTTATTCACAGAAAATTAAGTTTTAAATTATGACAAAATTAATGAATATAAATATTTTAATATATCGATAAATTATTTGTCTTTATTATTTGTTATATATAGTTTAAAAAAATTAGCATTTACTTTGATTTTCAACATTTCCAAAGGTAGCAGGTGTTTGTCCCAAAACAGACTCAGCAGTACGACAAACATGTTTAATTCTGGGCCCTTTTAAATTAAAAGAGTTGAATTCTTTATTGAAATATATGTTGAAGCTTATAATTAATATACTTGATTGAGACTTATAAACGTATATTTAAATTTAATACCTATCAAATGATAACCAAATGATTAAACATACCTTTACTTTCTAATTGGTTAGATATTGTAGTATTTATTGATCGTAATGACACAACTCGTTTGATATCATTCGACTGAAAATCTCTAGATATATCTTCTTTTTTTTTTGATTTTCGTTTTATAATTTTACTATTGTTCGTTTTCTCATCAAATTTCATTTTTTTCCTTATACAGCCTTTTTTTGTAGTATATTCAAGATCTGAATTAGATTTATCAGAATATTCATTCTCATTCTCACTGCTATATAACTCATTGCTTTCATCACTGTCTTCATCTAAAGCAAACAATTATTACCTTTTGATTCGATATATATATATATATATATAAATATATTTTTACCACGCAAAGCACTAATTATTTCTTTGTGAATCTTATAATCTCGAATAATCTTTTTTTGAAGACAATTTCCTATATTTATTGTCCATGGATCTGGTTTCTTTAAGACCCAAAGAAGTATTGGTGCCATTTCTCTCGGAAGTGTATCTATTAATCGTTCAGCAGTAGTTTCTGGTAATTTTAACCTTTTTAGACACATTTGAAGCCAACAAGCTTTACATCGGGAATCAGTCGATACAATTCTAGTAACTCCATTTTGAGATTTAAACCCATTTGGAATACGGCACTGGCCTATGCCTAAATAAAAATGTATACTTCGATAAATTATATAACAATAACAATAATAATAATAATATTACCTCTTTCATTATTACAACGATTAATAGTATTTTGGTTTTCAATTGATTTCGCTATAAATTTTCTGCAAGAATCACAACTGTAAGCTCCATACTTTTTAGTTTTTGCAATTGACTTATAAAAGCGAATAATACTACAAATACCACATTGTACTTCACCACTAGTTTGGTTCATATTCAATGGACCTAAATAAATTTTAGATTTAAAAATATAAAATTTTATTTAAAATTATAAAAATCTGTAAATACCTCCTTTGCATGATTTTGCATAAGTATAATTAAGATTATCATCTAAACAGGATACAACAGAAACTGAACTGATGTTTTTTTTTGATTGATTAAGTTCACATTTTGTATTTAATTCTTGTTGAGCTTGAAAACAATCCATATTATTCTTAAACGTGGGTTGTGTCTAAAACATAATAATTATCATATAATATATATGTCATAAAATATGTTTTTAGTGTTGTAGCGATATATTAGAATATAAATGATGTAAATATATTTTTAATTAACAATTAACAATTTTTATTTGAATGTAAAAAAAAAATAATTAAATGTTTTAAAATTAAGTTTCGAAAAAATTATATTTACTGTTAAAAACAGATTATATTCGTATAATAAATATTAGTTGTAATGATGAATTTACTAATTATATAACACTGAACGAAATTCATATTATAATGGAAATGTATTATTCAACATTATGTCACCATAATATAACTACATTTAAATCTTACAGAATATCAGTAGTCGATTTGTGAACAGTACCAGCCATGGGGAGGACAATAGAGGCATGTACTCCTCCTAAAATATGCAGTTTTAGAATCAAAATTTAATTGCCCACTTCGGAAATTTTTTTTTAACATATATTAAATTGTAGTATCAAATTAAAAACAAATGTTCACTTCTAAATGTTTACCTCCAAATAACTGTATAATATTCACGTATGATAAAATATCAATATAAACGATAAATTTTTGTATATTGTATATTTTCAACAAAAACCTAACTATCGCATTATGTAAATATAAATTATAATAATAAACTAAACACAAACAAATCATCCCAACAAGACACTTACCATAATGGAATGATGATCGCTTTGTTTTTTGTACAATGAATCAATTTGTTGCTTGTCGCCCGGTTCTCTGTGGCTTGAGATTTTTGAGGCTTCATCACAGTCATCACTGAACCCTATGAAATCCGGTTGCTAAATACAGAAAAATATCAATTATGTTATCACTACCGTTTTCCTTTAGAGCAAGATGATAACGCCTATTTGTCGTTTTATTTAAAAGGGAGGGGAGAAACACAAGACCAAGTTTTTGTAATGTACTGTTATAATAGGAAAACTGGAAATTATTACGCACCTCCCTGTCATTATCAAACGTTGTGCGGAACACGTTGAGCGCGATGGAAATCAATCGAGCGTTCTTGGCCTCATTGTCCACGAAATCGGACACACCGACCTGGACCATCGTCCTTCGGCACCTCGTCCTGGGCGGTTTGCCGAGAAATCGGGACTTAACCATATTCGCATTTCACACCGTCGTAGCGCTCGTACACGACATCGCGATCAGGAGCTCTCAAATAGAACACATAGTAGAAGGCGCCGATGGAAAAAAAATACTATCCACTAACTACAGTCGACAAAGAAAAACGCGAATTCACAGTTCACACAACCATTCGCTTCCGCGCTCGCAATAATAATAATGATAGGAATATTAACCACTACGATTTATACGATTACCACAGCTGAGCACAGTGCGACGTGAATGTAAGTAAAAAGTGACAGGAGAGATAAAACGCTAATTTATTGCCGCGCACACAATTCACAAGCGCGCGCGCTCGCACACAACTCTACATACACACACATGTACATGATAATCACGATAGTAATAACGTTGTACAGAGTGATCGCGGTAAAACAAAACTGATAGGAACAGAACGATGTTGACGTCACGTGTTCCAATAGTGTACAATACATATAATACAATCTTCGTTGGCCACCTTAAATTTCCCGAAAATGTGCGTGCAATCATAACGACTAGCACACCTGTAAATCGACGGCAAGTAAACAACGGAATTGCGCGCGCCAATTCTCGACCCGCCAACAGTGACGCGGGAAAGTCCGTCAAAGACCTACCCCTCTCAATAACGGTCGTTGCGTCAGCAACACCGACGAGAACGTTATCTATCATAAGGTATAGTCGTATAGATGTGTAGACGGCGGCACACTACGGAAACGATTTTTCGAGCCGTTTCCCGCTTGTCTTTACGAACCGACTATAATTGATTTAAAACTATTCGTATACATTTTCGAAAATTATTATTTGCTAAAATGGACTGAAAATATACTAATAATCGTTTCAGTATTAATTAGTGGATCTCGTAATTTAATTAATTTATATAAAAATATTAGTTTTCGTCGCAATAATAAGTTGAAATGTAAACTTTATTAATATTTTCTGTTTTTTTCATTAACATTGTAGTCATATTCTTTAATCGATAGTTATATTTATTAGATTTTTGATTATAATTTCTCATAAATATTATAGATTTACATTACATTACATTACTCATCATCATTTCCCTTGCCTTTATCCCATCTATTTGGGGTCAGCTACCTTTATCTTAAATCTCTGTTTGGCCCGATCTCCTATATCCTCCACACACACACACCAGCAATCCTCATATTCTCCTGAATCGTATTCAACCACTTCTTCTTTAGTCTTCTTCCTTCCACACTCAATTCCATAACTGTACTTACTGCTTCTGAATCTTCTCTCCTCATAAAATACCCATACCATCTAAGTCTATTCTCCCTCGTTTTATCCATAATCGCTGCTACTTAAAGAGTAGGTGCTTAGGTGCTTCCTCTTATATATTCATTTCTTACCCTATCTTCTCTTGTCATCCCACTCATTCATTTAAGCATTCTCATCTCGGCTACGGTCATACTCTGCTCTATTTTCTTATTCACCACCCAACACTCTGAACCATACAACATTGCTGGTCTCATTTCTCGTTTCATCTACTTGTTCCTTTTCCTCAAACTTATACTCTATATACTCTGTCTTACTTCTATTTATCTTTAATCCCTTCTCTTCCAAAACTAATCTCCACACATCCGAGTCTTTGATTAACTTCCTCCCTACTTTCCCCCTTTTTTTTTATTACGTTACCGGTAATACCCTCACTGGCCCGGAAAGCCTGAAGGCAGTTACCTGAAAGTAACCTACTTTCCCCTACCAATACAATATCATCCACAAACAACATACACCATGGTACCTCCCCCTGTATCTCCTTTGTAACCACATACATTATTACTAAGAAAAGGTAGGGCTTAAAGCCAATCCCTGGTGCACATCTATTCTTACCTTAAAACCTTCCATTTCACCACATACACTTTTAACAATGGTACACACTCCATACATATCCTCTACCACATTAATATATGTTTTTGGTATTCCTTTCCTTCTTAATGCTCACTTTAAAACCTCTCTCGACACCCTGGCATACACTTTCTCTAAATCTATAACATTACTATATCATATATATACAATACGTTATTTTCTGAATAATAAGTTAATAGTTTAGTCCGAGTCTATTAATGACAAAGAATTTAGGAGTTTATTAATTGTCCATTTGGGAAGGGTTAGGTTAAGTTAATTGATATATATCATCCTCATCATTCACTTTAAACACCCTACAAATTTAAAACTATAAACGAAGTAATTTCTATATTATGATATATAATATATATTTTAAAACAAAGTTTATTAATAGAAAATATTTACATTGCACACACACAAATATATAAAAATTACAATACTTAATCAAAGTCTAGTTTTCTCAATGAATCAATCCTGAAAAATAAAAGACAAGTGTTAGTACACAATATTGAGTACATATTTTTAAAACTATATTTTGTACCAACCTAAGTAATCATCCATCAATGTACCAATAGCAAACTGTCAAAAAAAAAGGAATTATATTTAACAAAATGTATAATTTGAATAGAAAATATTGCATTTAAAATGTAAATTTTAATCAAATTTTGTATTAATATCTTTCATTTAAATATATAAATCCAATTAATAACAACTTTTTATTATCAATATTTAAACTATATCAAATTTAAATTGTTATAAACATTAAAATACAATCCATAATGTTCTATACTTCAACTAAAATAATGAAAATTTGATATTTTATAAAATAATATAAAATTTTTTTCTTATAGATCTGTTAACTATACAAAATTTAAATTTGAGTTATTTTATTTATTATTATAAAATACTGTGAATTTTGTTATTATTAAAATATAACTTATTAATCATTTTTTTAAATTTGTAATATTAAAAAATAAATATAAAATACGTACAATTCCAGATGCATCAACACGAGTACCAACAATTTTTAATCTTATTGTGTCTTCTGGCTGTATTGCTATATTCTAAAAACAAAACAACATATATATATAATTTTAATTTAACACAACTAATGAATAATATGGAACCACAAAACTGTTTCCAGTATAGAAAATAAAGATTTATTAAATTTCAAATTTTTTTTTATATATTTCTAATATTAAACTATAGCTTAATTAATTTACTATACATACTAAATTTCAAATAATATGATTCAATAACTTTATTTAAGAATGATTATTACTTATTCATTTAGAATACACAAATTTAATTACTGAATTAGAAAACATACTTCTTCTTTGGATTTGTAACACGGAGGTGATGTGTTTGGACAAAATTGTAGTTCTGATGGTATAGACTGAAACAAATAATAAATGGTTGATTTTAATTAATATTATTATAATAGTTTATAAGATAAATTATTTCTAATATAATAGACTAAAAAGCAGTAAGTAATATGTATATTTATATAAATTTTAAAAAAGTAAATATATTTAAATCATTTAAATAAAATGTTAGTTTTTATCATTATAATTCATTTAGTTATAACAAACATATTAAAGATATTAAGTGAGGCAATTAAAAAATCAATGTTGTTCCTATCTTTTTACTAATTTCCAATTTAATTATTTATTTCATTATTAAATAAACAATATTATTCGTTATTATTATATTTTATATTGTGAACTACTACATATCCTTTTATTAATTCAATGTAACATTTAATATACAATATATATATATTGCATGTAATGTATAAAAATGAATAAATTCATTTTTTACATATATACATTTTCAATATGTAAAAATTAAAATATTAAATTTTCTTAGTATTAAATTGTGTATAGTTATTTATTAAATTAAAAACATTATTGAAAGATTTAAGATGTATTTTGTTATATTATTTTCAAAATGAATAATAACTTAAATCATATTGAAATTAATATTCACACAATTACATCAATTTTAAAGAAAACATACTTTCTCAGTTACATATATGTCAGACAGATAATATAACTTTAATTTGAAATTTGTTGTAAAATTTAAAATATTAAAAATCTGAAATACATCAATAGACTTAACGAAATTATGTATAAATATAACTAATTAAATATGTATATATATATATATATATATTCTTAATTTGTCTTATTCTTTGAGATATTAAAATCATAATATAAAACATATAAACTTAATTTAATTAAACAACTTACATGATGAGATATAAAACAAGAAAGTGGTCCAATTTCAGCAAACATTCCTACTTTGTTTAGTTGAGTAACTACAGCTTCCAAAACTTCACCTTTAAATGGCCGAAAAACAATAGCCTTATATTTGACAGTATAAACAACAAATCCTTGACCAGGGAGAATTAATCCACAACCAATATTATCAATATGCGTCACAGCAATAACAAATCCATATCTTGAAAATAGAAATATAAAGAATTAAAAAATTGATAAATTAGAAAATAAATAACTTACTTTCCAGTGCATGTGCCTTCAACTTCACGGTATAATTTTTGCTTTACTGTGTCTAAAAGTTGTGGACCAAAGTATTTAGGATGAAGAAGAACATCATGTTCTAATGCAATCTAAATAATTAACGAGTATATATTTCCATAAGTTAAAAATTAAATCGTATAGAAAGATTAACAAAATAAAAATGTATTTATTGTACTTACATGGTAAAACATTTCTTTTTTAATTTATGAATTATTTTTCATAAGTAAAATGTATACCTTTTATTTTCAATTTATATGGTTAATCTAGTTCTATAACAAACACATTGACATTTTATATAATTAAAAACTTAATTACAAGGAAATGTTAAAAGCATTCAATTTCTAAAAATTGATAAACATATAAATATACATACCTACAAGTTAGGTTGTTTATCAACCAAATTTGAAAATTAAATTACTTTAAAAGTTTTATTTATTGACATACTGCAACGGTTTTACAGTAATCTAATAAATTAAAAGTTAACAATAAGAATTATTAAATTACTATAATTAAAGTTATAATTATAAAAAAAACAGAAATTTAATGTTTATATGTAACGTCTTTGAATAGAATTAGTACACAATATGGAATTTCGTAGATAACACCATATCACTATTACCTATATAAAATAATCTAAATAAACATTTAATGATATAGTGAAAAATATTTTTAAATTTTATTACCATAAAATAAAATGAATACTATTCAAATATCAAATATGAGACAAAAAACAAGTATTCTAGATAAATCTATAAGTAAAGGTAAAGGCGAAATCAGCATGAACTGTTTTGCTTTGATGTTTTCTGAATTAGTACAATATTGTCAAGGAAAAGCGCATACAGTAAATGAATTACAAACCAGGTATTTAGTTTTTAATGAAATTTTGTGTTAATAAATATTAATTTAATAATATTGTTCAAGATTATCTGACTTGGGACAAGAAGTTGGAACAAAATTAATTGATTTGCATTTTTTACGTGAAAAAAACAGCAAACGGGAGATAAAGTTGCTGAACATGTTATTATTTATTAAATCTACATTTTGGAAAGTATGTTTGTAACTAAATTTCAGAATGTTATTACAAAAAAATAATATAATGTATTTGCCAAACATAGAGTTTTTTTGGACGTGAAGCTGATAAATTAGAACATTCAAATGATGATGATTCTATTTATTATATAATTGAAAAAGAACCAATAGTAAATAAATTCATTTCAGTTCCTAAAGATAAAGGCAATTTAAACTGTGCTATATTTGTTGGTGGCATAATTGAGGGAATACTTAATTCATCAGGATTTGTAAGTAACTATTATTGCATAAAATTTATACCAAATAAAAATTATAATAATACATATATTAACTTTAAAATATATCATACAGAATTGCTTGTATTCATACATTAATATTTTTCATATTTCTCATGATTTCGTTTCAATGTAATTTCTTTGTTTTAGACTTCAAAATAATGATCTAAATACTTTTCGGTTATCATTAATTTTTTTTTTTGCATAAATAATATTAATCATAAACTTTTAAAGAAATGTCAGTAAAAAGATCAAATTATGCTAAATTGATTATAAACATTATCCTAATAAAAATATTTAATTTGTGTTTTATAGTTTATAAAACAATATTATAATATTACAATAACTATTTTAATGTGTTTAGTTCAAATTATTTTTTCCTTTTTTATTAAATTTACCAAATTATATCCACTGTTTTGTTTTTTCAGAATGCTAAAGTGACTGCTCATTGGCACAAAGGTTCAACTTACATGGTAAAATTTGAAGACCATGTTATAATTAGAGATAAACAAATGGATGAACGTTAATACTATTATTTTAAACACTTATTTGTTTCATTATTAAATATTTATTTATGCAATGTACATATATTGAAAACAATAGATATTTAAAGCCTAATAAGACTATTATAGTATATTTAATAAAAATTATAATTGTTTATGTTTGTAATTTGAAATCATTTTCAAATAATAATAAAAAAAACATTGCCTAAATCATTAATGCATTTCTAAAATTAATTATTTCATTCAAGAACTTGGTTTTTCTGGTTTTGGACTGCGCAATTTGTATAATAAATATCCCACAGCAATAGATCCATAAGTTGCAGCAACAATCTAAAAAATATATATATATATTTATATACGTAATTTTATGTACTATTTTTATTTAAAATATTAGCTGGTTAAAAGTATTTCATATTTATTTAGAAAATTGTATAAATTAGTCAAATATAGTTGAACATATATAAATAGAGAAGGTATTAATACATAAAGTTTTATGGTTATAATTAGACACCATAAAACATAATAGAAAGATACAAACATTTTATATACTAATATACCTGTACTTTTTATCAAAAATTTGAGTATATTAAATATACTTTTGATTCGTTAAATTCCTAATGATCAAAAGTTTATATTGAAAAATATCTCGTTACTACCTTTGTTAAAACCAACAACATTAAATTAATATTTTTACTATACAAAATTATTTGAAAATTACAAAAATATATACCTAATAACTTCAATATCAAAATATAGATTTGAGTAAAATTGGATTCATTGATATCAGAATACTTCTATAAAAGTGAAGTAACAAATGGCAGTTTTTTAATATATAGTTATGTACGTTAGAAAGAACATACGTTATAATATTATGGACGTTAACCTTATACAGCAAAATAGAAACATTTCTCAATTATATTAATCTATGACCTTGCATTGTCATTGAGCATTAATAAATTATTTTTATATAGACTTACGTTGACCCGTCCTCTAGTTGTTATAGAGTTGAAGTATTTACTTAGGCCAGTTAACTTAGCGATTTCAGCAGGATCTCCTTCTTCATGTGACATTCTAAAAAATGACAATGTCCATTACGCTGCTATTTAAATTTGATATCAAACTCAATCAATAATTTTTGGGAGTATAAATTCCAAAATTAAACAATATTTTTTTTGATTTGATATAAGAATGTATTTTTAATGAAATTACTTACTTGCTCTTGTACTACCGAAACTTGCACAAAAGGATTATAAAAATTGATTAACAACACCCGAATTACAATTTGGAGTACTGCAGTTGATTCTTTATCAAATTAGAATTTTCGATAACATAATAGTCGCTATTAAGCCCCAATGTGGAAGGGATATATACGAATTTTAAATGAAAATGGTGGACATGATAAAGTCAACTTCATATGTCTACAGTGCCACCGATATAACAATTATTTTTGTTCGATACACTTATTTATATATAATAAACAAATAATTCCGTTTTATACTTGGATTTACAACAATATTGGCGGTATTTTAAATATTTTTATTTATTTATTTGTTAGTAAGCACAAACTTATCGTATTATCAAAAGTAAATTAACATTAAAATCTGTAAAATTAAAAAAAACAAGTAAATATATCGAAATATACAAATCTAGGAAAATGACATCTATAAAACTTTTCTAAGACCTTGATTATTATATTAACTTAATTTTATTGTGAAATAAAATAGTAATTTCAAAATAGTAAGCCTACTGTTTACGCCATAGTTCTCGAAGAATATTATTATTCATACATTTTTTGTGACATGTCAAGTTATTGTTCATTTTAACAATTGTATATTTGACGTAGCTATTTTTATATATCACCTTAGTTTTACTGATCCAATCAAAAACGGTTTAATAATAATTGTGAAATGTTATTAGACAATTATAAATTATGATATATGAATTTATCCTTTAATTATTGTCCAAATCATATTTTTGTTTTTATAAATAAAACTGTTGTAATATTTATGTTTACAAACTTTTACGCATGTGTAACAATATATGTATAATTATCCCATAATGTTGTTCTTAAAAACATATTATTTATAATTATATTTAGTTTTCAAATAAAAAATAAATTACGTATTCATGATACGTAAATAATTTTAAACAATAATAATAATAATGCATTGTTCGTTGAGACATTATTGATTTAAAAATATAAAAAGTAATGTTTTGAATTGATTATTTATTATAATTAGGCAGTTTATTTTAATTTTCAATAATAGGCAAATAATACATATAATTGAATTTTGACGGTATGATTAATGATAAAAAGATAGCGTTATTATTAATGAGGAATAAATTGATTAATGGCGATTGTTTTGTTAGTTCTATTAATATAATAGTTATGTACTATTAATTAGGGGCGATTCATTTACTGGAATCCGAATATTTAGTAATTTTAAAAATATTTTTTATTTATTTATTTATTTTTAAAATAAGACTTGGTTTTTGTCAATTACTACTAATGTTAATGATTAGTAAAATTTAACCACTATGAACGTATTATATAATTTTTGTATTTTATGCGCTTAAACATTATTCGTTTAATCTTAATGTTAAATAGTCTAAAGATAAATGCTTTTATATTCTAATTATGGTAGAACGAACATTCTTTGCAGATCTTATCACTTGTTTCTACTAACCGCAAAATACGGACTTGCATTAAATACTATAAACCAAAACGATAATCTCGGGTATCTATGTTTTAAATACAAAGATTTTTATCATTGGCGTCGTCAAGATATAAAATCCTAAATCTTAACTATTACCTGAATTGATATCTTTAATTTTATCTTCAGCTCCGAGACCATAGAGTAATACCAACTTTTGGATATCGCAATTGCCACTAAGGTTGTTAGTTTTGTTGTTTTCAAAACAAATTTTATTTTTCCGAATATCTGATATTCTGATTTGTTATTTTTTTCAATTTATTAAAAACGGTTTTAGGAGTTCAATATTTGTAAAAAGCTTTTCCGGTAATTTTAAAATTTGAATCTAACGGACAAAATAATGAAATATATGTATTTCAATACACATTACTGAATGATATGTATTTAATAGATGAACCGTGAAATGTGACTTCATTCTAGTCTGTTTTAGAAGTGTATAATTTTACTTGATGTGTTTTACATAATATTAAATAATAAAGTTTGGTGCGAATTTGTACAAAACAATGGACGAAGATAGTCGAACAGGTTTTAGGCCAGGAGACATCATTGATGATGACAACATGGTCCGATTGCCGCGACAGCGTATTGTCGATATGTATAAAAACGCTATGTCGCGCGTTCGCGTTTTAGAAGCAAAGGCGAATGAAGGTACTATTTTTTCATTGTGAATTGCGTACAATCGAATTATAATATTATATTCTCATTAATGTAACTTAATACGAAAAAGTGATAATCATTTAACTTACGGTTATTAAAACCAAAAAAAAAATTGTATTGTTTCAACACTATGACTGCAAATTAAGTTTCATTCTTCAAACTGTGTATTTACCTTTTATTAAGGTAGGTTACTACAATTGTGTTTTTTTGGCAGTTCATATTCGTAAGTAAAAAACATGTTGGTTTGACTCAATCAATTTATAGTTGAGCAGCTTATAATTTCTAATAATTTAATTGATATAATTATTTTGAAATGTATAATTTTTTAGCTTCAGTCTGCAGTAAGTGTAATAATAGATGTGACAAAAGAGAGCGTACAGACCAATCATTTCGCGACTTAGTATTAAGAGAAAAATGTTTATTAAGAAAATTGGCTTTAAAGGAACAAGAAATACATGATTACGCTGTAAGTATTTTATATATTAGTGTTATAGTTATGCTGATGTTTTTATTATTTTGTAGTTCAAGTGCAGTAAAATTACTTCTAATATAAGGAAATAGGCTTTTTAAATATTTACAACAATTTCATATAAAATTTTATCAGCGATTTAGGGGTTTTTCTGTTATAAATCCTTTACAATTATAAACATATTGAAATATATTTTCATATAATTATATATTTTAGTATTTTACTCAGAATATTATAACCAATTTTAAACATACAAGTACATATAAATTTTTAAAAAATATTACAAATTTAAGATATTATTTATTAGGCACAACTATCAGCTATGCGAAATTCTATTCAAAGTAAATCACTATCTTCATTGAAATGTTCATTACAAGATCCTGCAGTAAATATCTTGATTCAAAGACTACGTAAAGATCTAAGTGCTACAAAAACTAGATTAGAGGAAACTCAGAATGAATTAAATGCCTGGAAATTTACACCAGATAGGTAAGTTAGAATACAAATGTCGATTTTATTAGCTTAATTGCAATTATAAATGTTGACAGTAATACTGGGAAAAGACTGATGGCCAAATGCCGTTTACTATATCAAGAAAATGAAGAACTTGGTAAAGTTATTAATAGTGGTCGAGTAGCTAAGCTTGAAGGTGAATTAGCACTGCAGAAAAATTTTGGTGAAGAAGTTAAAAAATCTCAATCGGGTAATGTTTAAATAACAAACGCTTTATATTTTTAAAATTTTAATTATTTATTGTTTTTTGGAATAGAATTGGATGAATTTTTACAAGACTTAGATGAAGATGTAGAAGGTATGCAAAGCACAATATACTTATTAAAGAATGAACTTCAAAAATGTAAAGCTTCTATGCAAAATACAGAACACAAAAAAACTAACCCTAAAACTGTCGTTAATGGCATTAAAAAGGAGTCTGTTATTACCTCAGAAACACCTTCAGTATCAAAATTGGAAACACCTAAACAATTAGTTAAAGTACAACCTGATATTAAATTGAGTAAACATGATAAATCAAAAGATTCAAAGCTGTTACATTGCAAAAGTAATAAGCACAAGGTAAAAAAATCACATTCTACGTTAACAGAAAGTACAGTGGTTCAAAGTGTGAAAATTCCTAAAGTACATAAATCAGATGGTAGTAAAAGTGAAGAAAAACGTAAAAAGTCTGAAAAAAGGCCACAAAGCAAAAGTGAAGTGGTTCTTAAAAAGTCAAAAAGTGATCAATCTAAAAGTACTGATGTTATAGCTCCTGAGACAGCTATTAATGGACTATCAAATGGTTCATGAACACTGTTATAATTCAATGTTATTATTTTTGGTTAATGTATATTGAAAATACGTATTGAATTATTTTAATGTTACTTTTATATGTTAAGGCTTGAATAAAAAAATGAAAATTTACTATAAAATTAAATATTTTTATAACTGATATAGTGCGGTATACTATTTATGTAAACTATGTTGATATTTTATGATATATATATATATATATATATATATATATATATATATACTGCCATAATTTTGTGCAAATATTTTTTATACGTTTGTTTTTAAATTTAATTTTAATACAACGAACTATTAAGTATTAAAAAGATACCTACTATATTCAATGAGTAATATCGTGATAATTCAAAACATTGCACAACAGATATTAAGTATTTGAGAATTAGTTAATGGCAATAGATAGTTTTAAAATAGAGTTTATTTGAAGACTTGCATTCTATCACTATTTATGATAGCCTTAAAAAACGATTCGGTATTTTTTTTTCTTTTTATGCAGGTATGTTAACTAATTTGACAACCTAATATAAATAACATGCGGAACAAATTGTGTACATTTTTTGAGCTCTGTTTTAGTAGCAGAGCTGATTTTGTCAACTCTAATTTTGTGTTTTTTCCAAACATTTTGAAAAATAAATAAAATGCAAAATAGTAATATCTATTCACAGAGTAACCATATATGTATCATTGGGTCATACCTTAATACAAGTCATCTATAGTAACCCTTTAGTGTAAAGTATAAATTAATCACGCGTGTATAATAAGTGTTATAGTTTTATAATTATATAAAATAAAGAATCTAATAAACAGACATTTGGAAAAAGCGTAATTAACAAAATTAATTTTATGCTTATTTGTAACTAATAAATTTTTAAGCTTAAAATATTTTTTTGGATTAGTAACTTTAAAAGTATTATTAAAATAATTTTTTTAAAAATAGAATTTATCCGCTTTTAAATATTAATTTAATATTAATAAAAATGTTTTTAAAAGTCAATAAAAATACAATCTTTAATTACATAAAAAAGAATTCTTTCAACATTTATACTTTATAGTGGTAAGATGTGTTATTTATATAATGAACTATAAATGACTTCAATTAAGTATAGATAAATTAATTAAGAAAATAGAACTTGAGATATGTAACTGAGAATAGTAATTCGTAACAATATAAACGATAATTAAAAGTCATAAATTTTCGTCTAAAATATTTTTAACCCAAAGTACAATGTAGTTATTAATATTTTAATCTAACGACGAAAGTTTAATCACGAGTACAACCAATTGAACTCGACAATTGTGAACTTTTATATTAAAAATATGACATTCGCGTTTGAGTTTTGTTTAACATTACTAAGCTATAGGTTTGTTGTTTCAAATACAAAATTTATGAAAACAATTTTGGATCATACTATCAACGTAATAAAATATAATTTGTATTATGCCAATCTATTACACATATATTATTGAGGATTGAAGATTCCACAATTTTCATGGAGGAAGAGGTAAAAAAAATAAGTCAACCGGCACAAGTGATACGATGATAATATCTTCAACAGATATCGTATTATAACTATATGAATTCGTGTAACATCGTCGTTGTATATCTAATAGTTTATTCGATTTTTCGATAATTAGTAAAACCGGAAACATGCCTACGATAAATATTAAAAGAGATCTGCTTTTCGAGGCATTAGGAACAACTTACAGTAATTATTTAAAACGTATTTATTTGTCGAAATTTAAAAAACTAATTATTATTTTTTTTCCAGCCGATGAAGAGTTTGATAACTTGTGCATTTCATATGGTTTGGAACTCGACGAAGTGGTAAGTGTACTAAAAAAAAACTTTTTATGCCTATTTATTTAACATGGATATTTATTTTAGACTTCTGAAAAGAAAATGGTCATTAAAGAACAAAGCGAGTGTAAGTCTGAAAGTGCGTCTGATGACGTAATTTACAGAATTGACATACCTGCCAATCGCTATGATTTGCTATGTTTAGAGGGTTTAGTTGTTGCATTACTTGTGTTCCAAAAAAAGTAAATTATAAACTGTTATTAAAGTATTATACATTAACAATCTTATTTGACTTGTTTCAGAATGGAAATACCACGTTTTAAAGTTCTTCAAACGAAGAAACCTTCAAAAATAATAGTTAAATCAGATGTAAGTAATAATAAGTTTAATTAACGTATAATGCGTATGTATAGATAAAGGTTACTTTTTTCAAGATAATTACATCACATAAATTGATGTTTATATATAGACTAAACAAATTCGCCCATATGTCGTTGCAGCTGTGTTGAGAGATGTTACATTTAATTCAGCAAGATACGCTAGTTTTATAGATTTACAAGATAAATTGCATCAGAATATTTGTAGAAAGCGGTCACTTGTAGCTATTGGTACTCATGATTTAGATACAATTCAAGGGCCATTTATATATGACGCTTTACCACCCGAAAACATTAAATTTAAAGCTTTGAATCAAACTGAAGTACACAGTGCTACTGAACTAATGGATATTTATTCGGTAAATAGTAAGTTAATAACAATTAAATCTGAAATTTAATTGATTTTTTTGTCCTTAGACACATGCCCAATTGAAACAGTATTTAAGTATTATAAAAGAGAGTAGTGTGTATCCAGTTATTATTGATAGTAACGGAGTAATATTATCTATGCCGCCAATTATTAATGGTCACCATTCTAGAATTACCTTAGAGACAAAAAATATTTTCATTGAATGTACGGCAACTGATTTAAACAAAGTACGTACGTGTATCAAATCAAAATGTTAAATTTTTAATATAATTTTTTCTATTTATGGTTTAGGCAAATATTGTTTTGGATACACTTGTATGTATGTTCAGTAAATATTGCGCAAATAAAAATACAGCAGAAAAATGTGAAATTGTATATCCAGATGGATCGTTTAAATGGTATCCAAAACTTAAATATCGTAAGGAAACAGTTACTCGAAAAAAAATTAATTCATATTTAGGAATTAAGTAAGATAGAAATAATAATTTCTCGTACTAAATATTGGTATAAAGATAATTCATTACAAATAATAAATTTGTAGCGAAAATTTAGACAATTTGTTGTCCGCTTTATCATCTATGTGTTTGAAGTCAAATGTTTCGAAAGAATCTGACGGATTTGTTATTGAAGTTCCACCAACTAGACATGATATTATTCATGCTTGCGACTTGTATGAGGATGTCGCTATTGCTTATGGTTATAACAATATACCTAAAACATTACCTAAAACAATCACAATTGGATCTCAATTACCTATTAATTCATTGACAGACAAGATCAGAAATGAAATTGCATATTGTGGTTTCAATGAAGTCTTAACATTCTCTTTGGTGAGTTTTGTCATATTGACGATAATAAACGAGTTTTATTAATTAATATTAATTTTTTTTATCCCTTAGTGTTCAAAAGATGATGTTTCAACAAAACTCCGTAAACCATTCGATATTGAACAAACTGTGTGTATAAGTAACCCAAAAACATTGGAGTTCCAAGTTGCCCGTACTAATCTCTTATCAGGACTTTTGAAAACAACATCAGCTAATAAAAAAATGCCACTTCCTATGAAATTATTTGAAGTAACGGATGTGGTACTCAAGGATTCAACCAGTGGTAAGTAATGATGGTATTATTATTATTAATATTATGTTCACTAACAATTTTATTGTTTCTTTGTAGATGTAGGTGCTCATAACGAACGACGTATATGTGCCTTGTATTACGGAAAAACCCCAGGTTTTGAAATAATCCATGGTCTTATGGATCGATTGATGCAAATGTTAAATATCCCATTTTGTGTAGAAACTGGAAATACTTATCAAATTAAAGCTACTAATGGTAAAAAGAAATGAAACATAAAATTGTATAATTCACAATTATATTTATATTGAAA
The DNA here is from genome assembly GCA_025469175.1 of Geopemphigus sp. TES_GeoC_2020. NCBI lineage: Eukaryota > Metazoa > Arthropoda > Insecta > Hemiptera > Aphididae > Geopemphigus > Geopemphigus sp. TES_GeoC_2020. Next base: position 50,146 of record JAIPRN010000729.1, read on the forward strand.
TATTACATTGTAGATGAAACTTACTTCCCAGGTCGCTGTGCACAAATTATTTATTGTGGAAACGTTATTGGATTAATGGGCGTATTACATCCTGAAGTGATTACTGCTTATGAATTAACTATGCCATGTTCAGCATTTGAAATTAACATTGAACCGTTTTTGTAAAAATTATTAAACACTCGTACAAAATTTAACGTTTTTTTTTTTAATCGAGTATATATTAAAATTTAAATAACACCGTTTCTACTATAAATCAATACATAAGTGTTTAAATGATTTTTGTTTCTACACTATTTTATATTTCGATTTTGATACCTCGGTTTTCACTATAAAGTATATTTAACGTTTATTCAAACAATTAGTTTTTTTATTAGGTTGTATATATTCATAAATGCATAGAAATCAGGAACTTATCATACTCAATGAGAATCTTTAAAATATATACAAAATTATAAATTTTACAACACCTTATTTCATTATTTTGAAAGTAATTTGTTTTTATAGTTTTTTATCTAAAATGAAATAATTACTATAAAAAATATTTTAAATAAACAAATATATAATTTTTTTAAAATAGACAATCTGAGCTTTTGGTTACATGATTATTAAAAACACATCATTTAACATAGGTAATATATATATATATATATATTTGATGCAATAATATGTGCATAGATAGATTAAAAATAAAAATCACTTTATGTAAAAAAAATATTCACAAAACATTAATTTCTAAAAAACCTAAATTAAAACTAAAATAAACAGTAACATAAATAAGTCTAATCTACAATTATATAAAGAAAAAAAAACAACTAATAGGATAAAGTTTGAGAGTATTTTGTGTTAACTATTACAAAACACAACCCAAAAGTTGTGAAAAAAATATAATCATACTACTTAGGTACTTTGTAGCAGTAAAAAAAATATATATATATATAACATTCTACTGTACATAAAAAGGTAGCTGACTAAAAAAAAAATGGTAAACATTTTCATATTTTTTTTTATCAAAAAAATATACATTTAATATCCAACAGTTCCTGCAATTAATGTCAAAACATGTCAGTCTTAAGTATTGTCTTACAATGAGTCCAATGGGCTATGCATTTAATGTTTATAATTAAATGTTTTATGTCTAAGTGATATTTGGAATGTTCTGTGTATAAACTATATAATATACGAATTCATATATTTTTACCTATTTTTTTTTCATTTGAATATATTATCAAAGTCAACCAAAAATGCTTCAATCACCATGTTCTGTTGCATTAGGTCAATAGCCATATTCGTTGATTCAATTTCTGGCCACATCAGGGTTGGTCCAAAAACAATAGCTAAATTTGGTATTTGCATCCGGTTAAATTCTTTATAACTTGTTACTCTAAATATGTAGTAAAAATATATACAATTACACATAAATATGTATGTTACGTTGTGTATATATATATATTTTAATGATTACTTTAATAAGTGTTGTAGTAGAAATTTTAATGTATCATAATTGGGCACAGGTAATGACTTCGTAATGTCACGGAAATATAACAATTTATCTTTTCGGCTATGAATCGCTGAAAAATAAATATTGAACTCGTTTAAGTACAACATACTGTAATAATGGTAAACTATGAATATGATAATTTAATTTACATATAAATAATTATGCTAAAACAACACACTGAAGTAATTGACTATATGTAATTTAAATAAATTTTAAAATTTTAAACGCTCGGATATAATTATCGAAATAGTATTTGATACTTACTTCCTGCTGATATGGCTTTGCGGAAAGCGTGATATGGTATCAGTGGTTCTTTGAGTTCTCTGAAAAATAGCTTGAGAGCACCAGTCAAAACATGGACATCATCTTCTTGATCAATCACTGATAGATTATTTTGATCAACTTGTAGCCTGATCTTTTGAACTTGAGATAAATTTCCTGATGCGCGATATAAGCCATCTGTCTTTAAGTTTTCTTCACTTTTTTCAATAGCTGCCACACAACGCTGTACAAATGCTGGTACACGTGGTTGTTCCATACCAACCACATGTTCTAAGAAACATCCAAATGCTGGTTCATCTATATTTTAAATCAACGATGTAATAAAAAGATTCTATTTAGAACTAAACTAATTAAATACCTTTCCATATCCCTTTTTTGACTAGTGATTCCATTGTAGGTCTTCGATGGAAAAATTTACGTAAACGCGCTTTTATTTTGGTCTGACGCTCCATATTGGTCGATGTTAAATCTTCCATACTTCCACCATCTTTTACTTTTACTGATGAAAAAATAGTTTTAAAATTATCAATAGCGAAATAAAACCACGATTTTATCATTTTTTTTTTTTTGTAATTTCAGATTACAAAAATAATAAACATTACTGTTCGTAAAATAAAAAAGATTAATATAAACAGCGAACAAGCTGTAATGTTTATTAAACTCAATTGATAAACTCTACTGTTTTTCCTGTTTCATTATCTCGACCCTTCACAGGATATGACCACATACAACAAATTAACAAGTGTGACCAAAAAAATTGACAATAATAATAATTTAATGACTTACTTTTAAGGGATTTATTTCTATTAAGTTTATTTTTTTTCTCGGCTTCTAATGAGTCTTTGGTACATGAACTAGGTAAGCGAGGACATCTATCAAAACTACAAGGCTAAAAATAAATATTAATATTAAAATAAAATATCAATTATAGGTAATAGTTACATATTTTCAAAATAAAAATTACTTACTAAATTAGAAATAGCTGTTTGTATTGCATGTAACCATGATTGGGCTTGAATATTACAATCATTTTGGAACAAGACTTGAGTTCCTAGAACAGTACTGATAACATATACATTTTTACGACTAGAGACCTTTTCAGCTGGATAAATAAGAGCACCATTTAAGTCTACACTTAGTTCTGGACGGCCGGTACCATTTTTCTATAAATAAATATTAATTTACATACACAAAATACAAACATTTTAGTAAACAATATAACACTTTACCATTGCCACAAATGACTTGGAGTCTTTAAAGAAAAGTAAAAACAATTCAGTAAGTATAACATGTGACGATGTCCAATTTTTTCGAAGTCGTTTTCCATTTTCTGTCATTTTTGTTCGATTCAAAGGACCTTCTTTTAATACACACTACAAAAATGAGTAATTTATCATTTTAAACAAATAATATAAATCTGATAAAATAAAAATTAGTAAATACCATATGGCCATCCCATAATTGGGGCCAATTCCGAAGAGCATTTACTTGAGACAATGAAGGACTCCTAAAATTTAAATAATAATACAACAATAGTTAATGTTAGGCGCAACTGAATAATGACTAAATTAGTTTAATTAATATTAATCAAATGTATCCTGTGTTAATTGGTGTAATAAATTAATCGACTTCTTTTATTAGTTGATTAATATCTAATAGACAAACTAATGTTTACTTGATAATGTTAATTGATTATTGACTAGTAGATGGTAATTTTACCAATTATATCAATTTAAATGATTTATTAGTCTATTACATAAATACTGCATACAAATAATTAATTTAACAAATTACTTTAAATTGGAAGAATCATTTTTTTCATTATTACTACTGTTTGATTTTAAAGACAACGAAGAATCTTCTAAATCAACTTTTGGAAAAGATGAACTAGCATTAGTAGGTGGCATATTGCTATTATTTGTTTCGGGCAATGTCCAAGAAGACTCATTACTATTTTCTTCAAAGTAATATGAACGACCTTCAAAGTCTTTTGAAGAAAACCACTGAAAAATAGAAAAAAAGTATATTTTAGTTTAATAATAAACACGTTATATTTATATACAATATGTTTAAAAAAATTAACATATTTCGTTTATCTAATATTTAAATACACTAGTCTCTCATTTTTTTATCCTTTAAAAAAAAACTAATTAAGATTAATTATTTTTTACATTAGAGATCAAGTGACATTTGGCGCGACTTAATAATAAACAAATGATATAATGCATTAAAAACTTTCACAATTTCCCCGACATCTAATTAGTTTCTAAATAGGGTGCGACACCTGTTTTTCATCATCAGACGAAGTCTCATCCAAAGCGCTGTCCCTAAGCTCGTTTTTCCACGCCATCACATCAGACCATTTGGGTTTAAAGGTAACGGAAATATTACTGTTTGGAAACATCATAAAAACGGAGTTTCGTTCGTCGTCGCCATCAATAATATCATCACCACCATCATCATCCGCGAGGAATGGATATCTGTTGTCTTCCATCGCACGCTGGTCCGACATGTTATAATATTCGAAATCCGAGACGCTGGTGGTGGTCGAGTTGAAATCGAACAGAGCGTCGATGGTCGAGTCCAAGATGGAACAGTCGCCGCGGTACACGACATCAACCAGATTCCCCGGTTCAGACTCTTCGGCAACTGTGTATCGCAAATATTGTAACCATTTCACCACGTCCGCTTCCATGTCGTCGAAGATATAGTCGCGGCCGTTATAACCGCTGATACGTCCGGCAGTCGATGTACAACTAAACGACACGAATGACACATGACGGTATGACGTCTATTTAAGCGAGGCGATTATTATCTTTATGTCATCGAACAATTAAAATGAGAAGTGGGCGACCGACTCTACATGACTACACTGTACAACTTCGCGCGAGTTACGACGATGACGACGTTCGGTGTTTTTAACCGTTTAGTACGTTATTTCAATAATAGTAATAATAACAATAGCCATACACACGACTGAACGCGTTGATATACGCCGGTTGTTTAAAATAGATCTGTACTCTATGATACGCGTGTGTCTGCGGTGCCCCTCTTGGCATTCTCGGCTATATACGTCGGAATTTGTTTTGGCATTTAAATGTCGCGCATTAACCTACATATTACTTTATGCAAAAACCAAAATGTCGACAATAACCTTTGAACGAAATTATAACAGTTTTTAATGAATAAATCGATCGATTATACGAGAATTTGAGACGTGTTGTTATTGTCCGTACGATTTAGAGGAACTATTAAATGTAAACATAATTAAAGAGCTGCGCGTCCACATTTAACAAAGAATTTTATCGTAACGTAAAAATTAACGCCAAAACTCAGAATTTAAAAACAAACGTTTATCCAACACGCTAAATAGTCGATTAAAACATAAATACGATATTCATAACGCATTACATATTAGTTTTACTTGAATTGCACACGTTTTTGTATATGGGTTGCGTGCGCTTTAGGCAAATTCTTTTTTCGTTACCTTAGATTTTCAAAAATAATCTATTTTGTACAAAATTTAACCCAACAGTGGTCAAAAAATTTAATAGAATAAATATTAGATATCATGCAAATACTATTGGAATAGATTTGCAATTTAATTGAAGGCGTGGTTAATTAATAACAAATCATAAACACTTAAATTCTAGTATGATATATACTAAAAAAATACTGACTGATCATTTTTAACATATTAAGTACAAATCAATAAAGTTCCTTTGAATAGTTTGAGAATTACAAAATATATACAGTTAATGTTTTTTTTATATTATGAAAAAATGGCTATAAATTGTAATATAGTATGTGTTCTACAATACATTTTTTAATTAATACAGCGCGTGATTTACCAATATTACATACTATCAATTATTAACAGTCAGTCTAATGAAACTATATTTTAAGTAAATATTTTTTGTTTAGAAAATTTAATGTTATTAAATATAAAAATATTGTACAGTTTTTAGACCAAAATGAAGCTAATAATTTTTATTTTTTGTAATCAAAATTTAAAAGCAATAATAGTAAACTTTATCAATTATTTTATGATTATGGTTTTACGTTGTACTCGTAACTAATCTATTACTAATCAATTGACAGATTAATAACTATATGTTGCATGAAGATTATCGAAGTAAAGATAAAAACTAATATAGATTACATTTTATTAAACAAATATAAATAAACAGGGAATATTATTATGAACGTCTAATTTTAATAAATCAAAATTTGTTTACCTGTAATCATCACATAATGCTACACTTTTACTGTATATGCTAAATAAATATTACGTTTTGGAAATTTATTTAAAATTGTAGAAGGGTATGGAAACGTACTTCAGAATAAGCTATGTACTGAATATAAATAAATAAATAAAAAAAATATATATATATATGTATGTATGTATGTATGTTATATACAGGACTTATAATCATTTTATAGATAATCATGTGTCAACACAATTGATCCGAAGTACTGCCGATACCGTATAAAAAAAAGGGTGTCAACACAATACAATTCTTCTTACATCACCTACTATCATAATATAATAAAATTTAAGTTATTAGGTGGTTACTTATGACATTAATTATATATTTCTATTTAATTGTTAATTACCGTCACTATTAATTTAAGTAAATTACATATCGAATTTGGAAAGATTGCATATTACATCGTGAATCAAATAACTCATAAAAAATCCATAGTATTGATCATATGATACATATATATGTATAAATTTGATTTTAATCCTATATAATTATTAATAATAAATTCTATTTACAAAACTTTTAAAAAATCATGTTTTATATTAAAATTCAATTTAAAAATCAAGCCTATTAATATTATTAAGTAAATATGCATTATATATAACTTAAAAAAATTGAATGTGTATATCACATCAAAATAGAAAAATAATATTAAAAAAAAAACAAAAATAAACTTAAATTTTAATTCAGTCACCACTTTTATTTTCCATAACATAAGTATTATTTATTAACAATTATTTTCTTGTTTCAATAAACATCAAATTCTTTTAATCAAAGGCTAAAATATAAAAAGTGATCGTATTTAATTTTTATGTTTAACATGTGATTTTTCACGAAATATATAATTAAAATTTTTAGAAAAATGTATTATCAAATAAAATTATATTATTTTATTTATACTACAAAGATTAAATAGTTAAATAGTAATTAAAAATTATACATAAATAATAAAATAAGACACAAATATGTACAAATTACAATTTGAGTGTAGTGAGATTAAGTATGTTATATGGTTCAGTGTTGGGTAGTGGACAAGAAAATAAATCAGAATTATACATACATAGTAATGAATATTAATAAAAATTTAAAATAATATAAATTTAAAATTTAATATATAAAAAAAAATTTCACTTTTATTATTTTATAAATGAAAATATTGATATTGTGAAAACAATTTAATAAATAATATAAAAACTTAATTTTTGTAAAAAGTTTAAATATTTAGAATATTTTACAAAAAGTTTAAATACTAAAAGTTATTACTTAGAATTGAAATACAATGTAACATAATTTAAGTAATGTATAAATTGGTCTAGATAATTTACAGTCATTCATAAATTTAATTAAAATAGCAACATTTTATAATTATTATCTACTCACTATTATTTTACACTTAACTAAACGTAATTAAAAAATAAATGCTATTTAAGTTTATGGTTCATTAATTTTATAAAAATTCTAATATATAAATTAATTTTTACCTTTGCACCAGTCGAACGATTTACAAAACATGGTAATCCAGAGGTAGGATCAGCTTGCATCATCCACTCCACAGGAGTTTTTGTATTAACTGGTGGATTATTATCATTGGGTTCATATTCTTCATCCAATTCAGCTAATGGAGATGAACTTTGACTTTCTGAATTTACCGTTCCAGCACTACTATAACGACTAATTTTATCTTCCTATATTAATAGTAAAATAAAAATTACAAAATATTATTAATTATTAAATACACTTAAAGCGATAACATACATCGATTAAACGACGTTTAGGAGATAACCAGGTCCGTTCATATGTTTTGGTATTGTAATAAAATACCTTATTTCCTTCTTCAATTGAATACCTATACCATGAACCAAATAGATGCTCACCATGGCCTAATGTAGCATCAGGAATTGGTGGTGATACATTTTTTAATGGATACCTTTTAGAATAAGAATCTACCTAAAATAGAAAATAAAAACTGAAATTATATACACACAATTCATATAAATAATAATTAATAATAAAAATAAAAATTAGGTTAATGTATTTAATACTTAGTAAATAAATAAAAAATAAACTATGATGATTACTTAAACAATATAAACTACAAGAGAAAATAATAGTCAATTTTCATGGTTAATTAAATCCAAGTGAATATTGTTTTCCTGTTTTTTTTTTCATAGGCCAATTTATATGAATACAGAATAGTAATTATTTGTGAAAGTATAATATGAACAAAATTGATTACACCAAGTGAAAACAGACAATCAAATACCATAACATCTCAATTTAAGGGCATTTATCTTTATCTATTTTTTCTTTTAAAAATTATATTTATAGTTATATATATATTTACAGTTTTGAATGTACGTTTAAGCATATAATATATATTTATTTATTTATTTAAGATTTGTTATTGGTATATTTAAACTTTAAATCCTAAATTTTTATAAAACTTAAATATTAAAGTCAATTTTCTTTCAAAACAATATTATTCGTTTAAATTATACCATAACTATTATATTATAAAATACTATATAGTATCATTTTGGAACTTTCATTTGTTGAAATCATAATAAACTAACGCCACTATAAATATACTAAATTAACTAAAATTGTTTTCTGTAATTAATTAAGAAAAATAAAATTATTACCCTACGATTTCTGGTTAAAGATGTTCGTTTTTTGGATTCATGCATCCTTAATGAATCTTGATCACTATCAGTAATACCTAATGAATCTCCATCTAATAAACTATCAGTTGATCCGCCTGTGAGATCTGCACTAGTACTATGGGCATCTGGCGTTGATGTTGATTTTGATACAATAGAATCACTCATCATCATTGATTCATCATCATCTGGTTTGTTTTCTTCAATAATATTTCCATTGCTCATTATGTTTTTAGCCCATTTATCGCGTTCATGTTTTGTTTTGAAGCTACCAGTATAACAAAGAGAGTTTTTATGAATTTGTCCATGATTACTTATATCAGACTTTTCAACATCTGTTGAACTTTTAACCATCACAATAGATGGCTTGTGAATATTCTGTAGTAAAGTTTGTACTTTAGAATAATTTGTAACTGTAGGTGATTCATTAATTAGTGAATTCTTATTTAAAGGTAATGATTTTAGCTCAATTTCTTGGGCAAGTTCTTCTAAAGAGCTGGACAATTGTAATGAAAGTTGTTCTTTAATATCACATTTTTTAATGTTTACCTGACAATAGCCAGAATTTTCTTGGTTAACTGTAACCACTGTTTTATTTTTGCGGTTTACCATTGGAGATAATATGTTGTTTTCATTTTGAATATCGACTCGCTTAATATCATTAATTACATCATCAACAATATTTATATATTCAGTGGAGTCATTAACACTGACAATAGTTGTGTTTTCTAAAGGAATGTTTTCATAGGACGGACTTGAAGGTTTTTCAAAAATAGTACGTTTTAACACTTGAGGTTTTTCTATTTTAATCTGTTCCTCACCTTTGGATAAACTAGGCCTGCTAGGTGCCCGAGGTATTTCTTTAACAAAGGATGCTGGAACATAAAATGGTCGGCCTGAACTACGTATAACTTGCCACCAATCATCATTAGTTTTTTTCAACAATAGTAATTTTTCACCTTCTTTAATTGATATATGCTTATTTTCTCTAGTCTCGTACTCAAAGTCATAGAGAACCCTAACCTTAATGTCAGCAATATCCATTGTGCCACAATCATTGTAAATTTGACACCTAAAAAATTAAAGATCTTTATTAATAAATACAAAACAGCGTTCTAGTATTTTTAATTAAAGATTTATATAAATTAAATAAATATATTATGTATATATAACACCACTCAATATTAACTATAATAAAAAGCAATAAGGTTTAAGTTTTATTAGTCATTAATTTAAAAAAAGAAATATGTACTGACTTTTCATATAAGAATATTAAATGTTGGCAGACCTACATGTTACAGCAATATTTTAAAGGCCATTAGTTCAAATCCCAAGGTCTACATTATATTGATTTTATAACAATAAATAAATCAGTAATGTAAGAACTACGTTCTGATATTTAATAAATTATTAATTAAAATTTAACATTTTAAAATTTAGATTTGAAACAGAAAAATATATTATAAATACATAAATAACTAAAGAATTTAATATTTTTATTTATTGATTTTCATAAAGAAAACTTATATAAATTATCACATTAGAAAATAGTGTATGTGTACTTAATATTAATTTGTATACTAATAATTATTTGCATATATAGTTTGTTAATGCAAATCCAGAATAATGATTTAAAAAATAATTTTATATGCAAATTTAAGTTAAATCAATGTTACACTATAAACACAAAATATTTTTATTACTAATAATTATTATTTAATTTGAATATAAACAAAAAATTAGAAAATATTTAGTATACAAAACCAAAATATAAATGAAAACTTTTTTGAAATTTGCATAATATAAAATATAAAGCCTTATATAAAAATTTATTACTACTATTGTTAATAAAATATATCGAATTTAGGGTTTTTTCCAATAAGCTTCTTATTTATCAAGTTTTACAATTATATCAAATGACTAAAATATTATACACATATTAAAATGTTATCAATACTTTTTGCTTTTGTAAATGAAGTATACATTTTTATTTTTGCACATATGCATTACTTATATGAATTTTATTTCAATTATTTAATAAATTTATAATTTAGACTAATACCACCTGTTTTTATGATATTTCATTACATTTTAAACATTTATATTATTAATTTTTTAAACTGTTTTATGCAAAACTGTAATAAACAGAAAAGTTTGATAACGTTTGTTAAATAACAAAACATTTAGTTTATAAACTACAATCCAATTTACAAAATGAGAATTGTTTTATCAATTGTATATCATCAATAATTAATTAAAAATTACGCGAAAAAAATTATAAGTTTATTTTTAAATTAGCCATTAAAGTTAATTAGAAAAACAAAAATATTGGGATATTAATCTAAAATTGTTTTAAGAACAGTTTATTAACAGAATATTAATTCAAAGTGAATGTTTAATTAATAATAATTATCAATATTTATATATAACATAAAAACTTTGCCGATAATATTATTAAATACTTTAACAAATGGCATATGTATTTACAAATAATTTTAAGGATTTTAGAAATCAATAAATTGTCATTAATATTAATAATCATGTAATTGAAACAATAATACATCAAGTGGTTGCACAACACGTTAATAGTCAGTCATAAGTACCATCAGTTTCAACTACGTAAACAGTCTAACATACTATCTGTTGTTTTTTTATCCTAGTAACTATACGTTTTATCAACGACGTGTATGACGGAACCCAATCCCATCCGCCAACACACACACATACACCACACCTAGGTGTGGGTACACCATGGCAAACTATATACTAATGAAAAATAATATTTTAACACGTCAGGTAAACGTACGGCGCTTTCGATTTTCTGGAAAACGTACGAAAATATGCGGTGATAAGAGTTAGGTATCGATTTATCTATTCATTTACCTTCTACCATATAAATAAGTACGTTTTTTTTGGAAAACGGTTTTTTTACATACCAAAATGTCATACGAAAATCCCATTGGAAACGCGACCTTGGTCGTCGACAATTCCCAAACGACAATTTGATATTACGTTCCGGAAAATAATAACCGAAAAAAACGCCACTACGAAACACTTATCCGAACCGAAAACATACGCGACTCGATGCTACGCAATTTACAGTTTCTAATCGACCGTTCGTCATCGTATATGTATTTTATTATTATTGTCGTCCAGTGAACATACGGCGGTAGCAGCGGTAATAATCACAAGACGCAACGACGAACGACACGAGCGGTAATAGAACTGCAGCGGTGACCGATTACACGATTTCTGCGTGCGAATGTGTTACGTGTGGCGGTGGCTGACGACGGGTACAGGAAGGAGTACGTGAATAACGTTGCAATCGTGTCTGCGTCGGCGAATAGCTCACTTGATTATGGAGGTGGTGGAGGATGACTACGCGGTGGCACTCACACTGCCTTAGACGGCACCTCACTGCCATCAATCGTACCGAATACTTATTATAATGGCTCGTCGTGGGCTATCCATGACGCAATGACAATCGCAACGTTTTCATCCATGAGCCGAATAATAAGTCCGATCGGGTTTCTCTTATCATCGTCTAACGATAACGCGGTCCACTATCAGTTATCACGTTTCGGTTTACAAATAATGTCGTTGTCCACTTTGGGGACGTTATTGCGATACGTTCCTGTTAAATAGTCGTTGTGGACAACGAGGGTCGGTAGTTGAATACTTATCATTTCTCTCGCTAACCGTAATAATTGACGTATTCGAATAATATCGTTTCGTATTAACGTATTTGTTTTACCCTAGACACTTGTTGTCGCCACTCTGCAACGCGCTATTATTCGAATCCCACATTCACAAAAATGGAACTGCATGACACGTTTTACAGTAAATCCGAATATGTGGAAACGGTAAAATTGACCCGTGTGATCACTAATTTATTATGTGTATTGTAAATGAACCTAAATGTTACAGACAACTGGGAATAAAGTGAGTCGTCAAGCTCAAATTTATGGTTCGCAAAACATTATTCTCAATGGTAAAGTAATTTTGCAATCTGGCGTGATGATACGAGGTGATCTAGCCAGTGTCAAGATGGGACGATACTGTTTTGTTGGCCGAGGTTCAGTTGTAAGGCCACCGTGTAAAAAATTCAGTGGAGGGTAAAGTCGTAATGCAATTTGTTTCTACATTAAGTTACTTAACCAGTAAACTAGTCACATAACTAGTGTTCCATCTAGGTATTAGAAGTATCTATTTAATTATGAGTATAATTTTTATCAATAGGTTAGACAAATTTTTTTGTTTTTAAAATGTACATGTATAAAATATTAAATAAAACTTTTATACTTTTGCGATAATTTTTTAAATAAAATAAAATTATGTTCTATTCTAATATTTTCCATAAGATTACACAAAGTAAAATTAATAACGTAAATAATTTGGTATCTTGCAATTAATTAACTTGTAATGTTAAAAAAACAAATAAATGAAATTATAAAAGTATTAGCACAATAACTGGTTATTTATTACAAAACAAAAATTATTAGTTTTAATTTTTGTAGTAAAAATTAGAATACAAGGTACCAAATTTCAGTGTTCATCCTACTTTTATAATTTTGTATTTTGCTCTAATTAAAAATTTTTGAAAAAGTAAAAATATTTATGTGTGGCTACTTTCTGGAAGTAATTAATTTAATAAATTTAATTTCTATAGTATCATTATTATATTATATTAGTGAAACATTAATTTATTGTATTTTTCATGTTTTTTGCACATACAAATACTACAATTTTTTATAAAATTTTACGTTATAGATTTACTTATTTCGCTCTTCAAGTTGGAGATCATGTACACATTGGTGAACAAAGTGTTGTTCAAGCAGCTATTATTGGATCTTATGTATATATAGGAAAAAATGTTGTTATTGTAAGTATGTAATATGGAAATTATTGTATCATTATATATTTATAACTTTGTTTAGGGTAAAAGATGTGTACTAAAGGACTGTTGTATGATTGGAGATAATACAGTACTGGCACCTGATACTGTGGTTCCTTCATTTGCTCATTATTCTGGTTCTCCAGGCATACAGGTTGGTCAATTACCAATTTGTACTCAAGATTTATCAATTGATTATACTAAATCATTCTATGATCACTTTGTTCCATCTATTGATAATTATTAAATTTGAAAACATTTTTTCTTTAATTTAAAATGTATTGTATAAAATAATATATGTTTTGATAGTAGTTAATTATCAGTTTTTGATATTCTTTAAAAGTTTAATTTATCTGAACTTTGAGTTTTCAAAAACATTAGATGGTAACATATATTCCAATTGCATGTTATTTTCAGCTGGTAGTCCTAAACATGCTCTGAGTATATTTTCAATACATGCTCGTTGACGGAAAAGAGAATTGACAACTGGAGTTCCTATAAAATATTAAACAATGATTTTATTTTTCGTGATCAATTATATTATTAATTATTAACTAACTTACCTTTTGGTACAATAGGAGCTTTTAATAAATATGATAATACAGAGAAAACTGGATGCAATGGTGTATATTCTGATTTATATGATCCAATTTCAATTCGATTAAAAACATCAGCCAATATACATAAATCCAATATAAGTGGTGACGCCAGTAGTGAATCTTCACATGTATTATGTATAACTAATGTGTTTAATCCATTCAAAAATATTTCTGATATGTACTCATCCATTGCCCTTTTGGAATCACCAACATATGGTACATATTTAATAATTACACAGTGGTCAGGTTGTTCATTTGCCTTGTATAAAATATTATTCGAATGAACCATATCATCTATCACATTGCTTTTAGAAATTTCTTTTGATCGGAATTGTTGAGGTGCTGATAAATTATAACCATCATTGTTTCCTAAATGATTATAGCTCACAATAGATACTGGTTTAATTCCAGCAGTAACTAGAAAGTCTACAAGTACAGACTTTAGTTTTGTTTGACCAGATTTAAAATCATCTCCAGCAATATGTACACACCATTTTTCGGCCAAATCTATTACACCTTTAACAAAGGTGTTTGATGGTGATCCATTTATATAGGTACACTGAAATTGTTAAAAATAAAATTATTAACAGTAAATTTTAAAATTTATTTTAAAAAGTCATACTCCTTCTAGGATGGAAGCCACAGCAAATAATGTAGAAGGTGATATTTCTGATTCATTTTTACAAATTGATTTTATAAGATTATCTGATGTATCATTCAACCCTTCAATCTCTTCACTAAACCGTTCTGTATTGGCTGTCCATAACACAATGACTTGATCCAAGGTTTTACATTTCTTAAAATCTCTTATATCAGTCCTTATTTGATCCAAAACTTCTGACTTTTTTTTAGTTTTAATAATATTATCAGCACGATCTGACTGATTAGCTGCTATGAAATCAGGAATATAAATTGATGGCCGTGGTTTAATTTGAGACATGTGTTTCATCAATTTATTTTGCAAATCAATATCTAATACCTAAATAAAAAATTTTTTTAAAAATTATAGAATTATAAAAATTATTACTATATTACTTGTGCTCTTTTCATAGCTTGACCCAGATCCAGTGATGAAATATCCCAACCATCAATTTCTATGTCATTTGGATTAATCATAGGTACTAAGCTTTTTAATGGTACAAAAACGTCTTTGCCATGAGCATCCATACCAATACGAATTGTAGAGGATTGTGTTAATGAACCATACCAATTTGGATATTTGACACCTGATTTTGTCTCCCATGTATAACCATATTTGTTTGCAAGAATTCCAGCAGTTAATGTAGTACCATTATTTCCACCTAAACCTATCATCATTAATCCAGTTTTAGGTACCATTCTTTTTGTTCGAATCTTGATTTTTGTTACAGTAGGATTAATCTAAATCAAATAACGTATTTATTATAAATTATAACTTATTTTAAAAGAAGTGCACAATTAAGTATATAGTAATAATTGATAAAAGTAGTTTTAAAACATCATTCAAAATTATTAAAAACGAAAGTTTAAATATTTATATTTCTTCAGACGAATCTTGGCTTAAATGACTTACAATTATGACTGATTATAATATTCATGTTGTTTATATACAGAACAACAAGACACAAATTAAATACCATACACACATAATTATAAAACGTGACATTTTACTATTTGCTTTCCACTTAGTTTTGGGTTTTTGTACATTTTTATTTACTACTATAGTTTAGTACCTTCTATTGTTTTATTTATAAACTAATAGTCAAGTGTTACAGCAAATGTATACGTTATATAACAAATTTAAATAATTAAATTACATATATATCAATTGTTGGTTTAAATAAGTAATAATTCACAAAAGAAACAAATATGAAAATAAAGTATTAAATTTTTAATAATTTATAAACATAACCCTATATAATGCATATATGTTAAAATTATGTACGTGACTTTAAATAATTATAAATCGAAAAACTAAGAATATGTTATACTATTGTAATTTTTATGCACATTTTGAAATTCTATTCAGGAAAAAATGAATTTTGCTTAAATTGATTATTCTAAATGTTTGAACACATGCATTATATCAATGTCAAATAACAAATTATAAAAATACAAAATAAGCGTCAATTTTCGTTAATTTATACTACAACTTATTTATTATAATTTATAATAATTATAATAGCAATTATTTTAAATTTCTTTATAAAGCAAAGTATTAAAGAATATTCATAGATCATAAAACTGTAAAAGTATTGAAGCAAGCATAATATATTTTACACTTTACCTCAGTTCTAATATTGGTCTATCAATAAACCCAATACAATTATATAAAATATGATTAATATTAAGCGCTAAATATTAATTAAAACTTTTTTATCTAAAGGGACAATTATTTCAGTTTCATATAAGGTTTGGGTTGGTATAATATATCCGTGTTATTGACATTAATGAGATTACAAGAACAGGTTCAATCTCATTTGATAAATATCTGTGTAGGAATTTTCAAGTATAGTATATCAGTATGTATTTTTTTCTACATACATTAAGTTAGCCATGTCACGTCACCACTTATATATCTTAATTTTATTATGACATAATAAAAATTTAAGTTAGATAAAAAAACTGTGAACAGATAATTTCAATACATCCTACAGTTCATAATCCAACAATTTTAAACGTTCTCAATTCACTCTAGTTATCGTATAAATAATTAAATTTAAAATATTAATAACAATTGGTAATAACAGTATTTATAATACACTAGTTGAAACCCATTTATTTTAATCAATAAAATAATAAAAAAAACAGTAAGATACTAACAGATATTTTGACATTGTTTTCTATTATGACTATTATATGTACTGCATAAAGAACAAATAAATCAGGTTAAAAATGAGTAAAATTGGGCAATTGGTAGCGTTCAGGTTACATTAACTCATTTTAGTTGGCCATGGTTAGGTTGGAAAATAGAAGAATTTGAAATATAAAAATAAATATACGCAGAACATATAACAAATTTTTAATGTTATTTTACGCATACCATTTAGATTGTAATTTTTTAAATACGCGTTATTTCTACAATATTGACTCATCAATATGTTCAGTTTTTGTTGTGAACTATTTTATTACTCGAAAAATTTTAAAATGTTAGGCAATTATGGAGAACATATAAGGTAACTACTACAAATATAATCTCGTTACATTTTACTCTTATACCTCGCAAAGTCGCGAATGTTTATAGATCTACGGTTTTCGAAAAAGTAACGAGAAGAAAATAACTTGTATTCCCTCCTTCCCGAAAAACTAGAAACACGTTATTGGACGGTACGTACATAAAACGCATAATTAATTTAAACTAGCGGGGGAAAAAATCCCAATAAATTTACCACAATTGTGTTATCCCGTTTTTCCGTATAATTTACGGGATAATCGACGACGGACTCGATGTATTCTTCACCGTAATGGACGTTCGGGCTGTCCACCTGTATAACGACATTGTTGCTCCGGTTACAGTCGGGAATATTGGACATGGTTGTCTCTATTTAAGCGTATGTGATTTAATATTGACGTGCGGCAAAGCGGTTCTTTGTAGGGCGTCTCTTTCTTGGTCCCTGGTAGCGATGAACCAACGTCTTTGGAAAACTGACAATAAACGTGCAAACAACAACGTGCATCAAAACCGATTGCCGGTTGACACCCGACGGTAAAGTGGTGACAAGAAGCGGGTATAGTAGTTGATTAAGAGGGGGTGTAAAAGCGAGAGCGCTACGTGCGCGTGCGCGAATTGAAAATTTAAAGAAAAACAAACAGGCGCCGTTGCCCGGCATAACAATTCACGATGCCGTCGCCGGCACGCGTAAACGAAACGGCAAATCGATTGTCCGGGAGGCCCACCACGGTCGCCTCTATCCACAAGTGGCTTTGAATATCGATTCGTGTTTACACACCAGTAATATAACGTGCGCGTCCTTCTTTTTTTACGGTATCGGCAATACCCTTACTGGCCCGGAATGCCTAAGGGCAGTACTTCGGACCAGTAAGTCGCCATCGTTTATTGATAAAAATTACAAAAAGTTTTACAACTACGATCATCCTTAATGGGAAGGCGAATAACGTGAGCTATTCCCACGTTGTTTTACCTCGCTCCCTATACATCAAATCTAATTCACAAAAATTCTTAAAAACTATCACGTGAATGGTGCGTGGTGACAGAACAATACCCTGCCATGGGGCAGCCATTTACATCTTCCGTTACGAAAAATAAAAATAATATAAAATAATCTTTTGGTCAC